>PVJC01000392.1:0-50680 GCA_004026665.1 Murina feae
AGAGAGAGAGAGAGAGAGAGAGAGAGAGAGAGAGATGGGAACAAAACATCAATTAGCTGCCTCCTGCACACCCCCAACCTGAGATGGAGCTTGAAACTGGGGCATGTGCCCCAACCAGAAATCAAACCAGCAATCATTCAGTGCATGGGATGACATCCAAACAACTGAGCCATACCCACCACAGCAATGTGAACTATATATTTTTTAATTTCACTATGATCTGGGATCAGTGGAACATTTGGAGTCTGTGTACCAAATGAAGGATCAGAAGCAGTTCCCACAAGAGTCAAGAACCCTCCTTATCTGGAAAGAGTGCAGCTCTAAAGTTTTATAATGAAAGTGTATGTTGGTGCAACATCTGGACCTCACAGCTTTAAAATATCTATATATGCATCTATTTAGATACATGATAGAGGATAGATACCAAGGCCATCATTGTATTTATATTCTCTACACAGAAAAGAATTCATGTCTTCCATGTGGATAGAATCTAACATCACTTCATAGCAGTGATGCCACTGCTGATGTTATTGGAGTGAGGATTCTTCTACAGGCAAAGACCTCTCAATCTCCTATTACTAAACTGACCTCTGAGTGGCTATATTTCTGGTGTCTCAGAAGGACTGTCATGTATCTAGCTTTAAATTAAAATTTCATTGAAGCAGGTAACTTGCATCTATTTATTTTTTGGTTAATTCTCACCCAAGGGTATTTTTTTCTATTGGTTTTTCAGAGAGAGGGGAAGTAGGGGGAAGAGATACACAGAGAAAAACACTGATATGAGAGACACACGTTGATGGGTTGCCTCCTGCATGTACTCGACCTGGGCTCTGGGCTGGTGATTGAGCCTGCAACTGAGGCACATGCTCCTGACCTAGGACTTTTCAGTCTACAGGCTGATGCTCTATCCACTGTGCCAACCGGCCAGGGGTGTCCATTTTTAAGTTGACTGAGGTTTGTGCTTTTGGGGGGTTGTTTTTAAATATTTGGGGACAGAAGTGACTGGTCAGAGTATTAGGGAAATTGGAATGGCTGTTCTCTAGCTCATCCATTAGCTGCCAGCCTAAATATACCCTGAATCATACTTTCTCACCGGGGCTTCATTTTGGCCTAAATCTCATTTGAAAACCCCAGTCTTTCTACAGGAAAGCTTTCTATGCCAAGCATCAGCAAGGAAGCATAATTATTACTAAAATTGAAGCAGGTAGCATTAAATCTTTTCGTTTCAATTTGGGAATCCAAGATGAAGAGTTTCATATGAACTCCATCCGTCAGTTTCGTTTAGAGCCCTATGCATTACTGTTAATAGCATTAGAAGCACTAATACAGCCCCTCGAAGGACAAGCAAAGCATTATAGCTGGTCCAAGTAGTCAGGTTCTACAACGATTTGATTATATTTGTATGTTTTCTTGCAAACTCCAGTGGTATTTCTCAAAATTTTTTAGGTGTCAACATATGGTTCCAATTTCTCTGAAATATATAGCTGAGCTTGTTCTCAGAGAAAATACTGCCAAACAGGCCTTGTAAATGTATCTTGAGGTAGAAGTTAACATCCCGTCCTTTCCTATAAGGCTCCTTGGCTAATGCCGGCATAACCACCTCACATGGAAAATCGCACCATTACCCAAACGAAGTTTTTTCAACTCAAAAGGGAAACAGGTTCCTCTTTCTTAGGCACACTAATCTATACTCAAACAGGCTTTTTTGCCCATCAAGAAGATGAAAATGTAGATGTGTTTTGCTATTTTAAATTACTGCCATCATGCGTACTTCTGTGACAATTAAAACTAGATGGAATCAGGCTTCCAAAATGCATAAAATAGAATATTCTGGGAAATTTTTAATCATTCTTAAATCTGCTGGTTTGATTCATTCTAAAACAAGCAGGGAAAAAAAGTTGCATGCTATTTCTCATAAAAATGTTCCTAGAAATTATGACAATGCTGTAGTTCTTACTGTACCAAATATTTGTACAGAATTGTTTACCTTAAAGGTACATTTAAATTCTCCACTTGTGCATTTTCTTAATACACATGTGTATTAAGTATGCAGTGTATGTGTGTGTACTAGTATACATATATATACATCGTGTGTGTGTGTTTATCTGTTTAAAAAAATAAAACTCTGGAATGTAAATTTAAAAACTCATTTTAACGTATGTTTTATCTATAGTATAACCCAGATCCAAAGAGTGTATGGACCCACATTATACTAACTAGGTTGCAGTAGACATTAAGTTATACATTCTCAGGGAACATGGAGTTATTGTTGAAACAAATTGGCTTGTTTGGATTTTGTTTACTCTATATCCCTGTACGATTTATGCAGACCCATTGCCGAGGAAGAAATTGCATGGTTCCTTTAGGGAAACGATTTAAACATTTTATTTTTGCCTTTATGTAAACAATAAGGCAAAGCTGGTGAGAAAGGCAGGGATTTTGTCTATGAAATGCTCCCCCAAGTTCCGAATGATTATCTTGAAGTTATAAACAATCAGTGGTCCATTAAACCGCATCCCTAAATTACCCAAGATTTATATGCTTGGCCACCTTCGCACTATTATTATTTTGTCTCACACCAGTGGTGTTTATGAAAGGTGCAGGTAGAGACAGACTAAATAGAACTGGACAGCGCTGTGCTTCAGTGAGAACCCACCGTGGTCCTTGCCTTTTCCTCCCCAGCATCAGGAATGTGTCCTAGGAAGACGCAACTAAAACAAGGGCTACTTTTATATAGTCAGTGTTTTCTTTCTTCTGATGATAAAAATAGATTATAGGCAGAAAAATATTTTAAAACACAGATAAGCAAAGATAATGAATTAAAACTTACACAAGTCACTACAGAGATGTGTGAATACTCACATGTGTGTTTCTGTTCTCTTTTATATATATATATATCTTTGATTTCAGAGAGGAAGGGAGAAGGAGCTAGAGAGAGAAATATCAATGATGAGAGAGAATTATTGATTGCCTGCCTCCTGCATGCTCTCTATGGGAGATTGAGCCCACAACTCTGGCATGTGCCATGACCTGGAATCAAACCATGACCTCCTGGTTCATAAGTCAATGCTCAACCACTGAGTCATACCAGCCGGGCTTTCTGTCCTCTTTTTAAATAAATTAGGCTCATTATTACATACTTTTGTTAAAGTATAAAGAAGGATCAGGAGCACCTATCCTTGCTAGCAAATACTTTTCAGGGTTGCTTTTTAAAAAAACAAAACAAAACAGCATTATGTTCAACTAATTACAATGTTTACATTTCTGGAATCTACCACAATTATATTTAGCATATCTGTTGGACTTTTAAGTTATTTCCAGTCCTGTAGTTAGTTTTTTATTTTTAAAAAGTCATAATAAAAAGACTACCATCTACTGAATCTTTACGATTTGTCCAACATCTTTCCTTAAGTGCCCCGCTTGGATAATGTAGTCCAGAAGTTGGCAAAGCACCTATTGCAAGCCAATCCATGCCCCTGCCTGTTTTTATAAGTAAACTTTTATTGAGACACAACCACACCAATTTGTTTATGCACTGTCGATGGTAAAACTGAATGTGGCAACTACCCCAGATGGCCTACAGAACCTAACACATTTATGTGCCAACCTCTGACACGCGTCCAACAAGACTTGATGTAACAATGGAAATGTTCTATTTCTGCTCTTTCTAATATGGCAGCTCTGCCGCCATAGGAGAGGACTGAGCACTGGAAATGTGGCCAAAACATCCTACATCTTAATGAATTATTTTGACAAGGGAATGATGTCCCTTAAAACATAGGTGTATAGCTTAATGCAACGTGATACTTTTTCATTCACAGGATTTATCAACAGGGTGTTCCTCAAAAACGTACACACACTTTAACAGCGGATAGCTCAATTTTGAAAATGAAATGTATTTCAATACACACTGCCTTTATCATTATTCAAAGTATGTGTATATATTTTTGGGAACACCTGAGACTTGAGTTATTTGCAGTGAGTATTCAGGCAACAATATGCTTCGTTTTTGACATATTTTCTCTCCAACCAAAACACTGTGTTCTTCAGTTTCACAAAATGGCATCAGGAAATGGTAAAGAAGACATAAAAGAACCACGATTGGGAAGTGATGACTATTTTGGAAGAAGGGCCAGCTTTTTGCAGAGCCATCCACCTCTTTCTTGGCTCTCTGAAGTTCTGTACAGCATGCATTGCGTTGCAAAAAATACTTGGCTTTAGAATGATTGGAAAGCCTGCCCCAAGCCAACGGAGGCAAACAAATGCTTTCTACATGAAGAATGACCAAAATGGCCTCATAGATCAGCCTACCCCAAAACAAATGTCCTCTCTGGATAGCCATTTACAAAATTACTGACAATGCAAATCTTGATCAGAAAAACAAATCTGTAAGGTACATGTCTTTTAGCTCCAATTAATCATGCATAAATCTGTAGAGTTACCTGGCCTTGGATATATGCACACATGTGTACATCTTTATCAACCTCCAGCCATGTCTCCTTGTTCCATTCCCACAATAGGTAAACATCTGCTGGAACTATATCCTTCTGAGTCCCCTTGAATTATAGCAAAGTGCTTGACTTTGGGTATTATTTTATCATTTTTCACCTACAAAAACATTAAAAATGGAACGTTCTTCCCACATAATTAATATTTATATAAATAGAATTTCTTCATATATAACTAGACCGTCAAATAAATCAATTGAAACTCAAAATGTATTCTTTAACTCAACAACTACATTTCACACTTTAAATTTATACTCTGTAATTCACTTATTAATATTACTTTTTTCAGTTTAGCAAAATAATAGTAACCAGTCTACATTCACTTTACTGATGACACACTGTAGTTAGATTATCATTTGATTTTCATTAAATGCATATTAATAATCAAAGAGTTATTTTTGGTGCATTTATATGGATTTTTAGAGATAAAGTTGGCTAAATGTTGTCTTTGGAGCCTTAATTAGCAGAATATAGTTATAAAATATGAGTCCCTTGTTTAACCTACCAACGCCAAAGTGTAGAAACAATTCAACAGAATGTCATACAAATCAGTTTTACTAACACTTTTTCTTACTACCTTTCCTCTGATTTTCTAGTTTAAAGACATCTCCCTGAAAAAAAACACACACACACACACACACAAAAACAGGGAGGCCCTGCAGATTGTATATGATTTCAATATAATGTCAAATACTGTTAATTTTTAAGCAGACTTCTTTTTAAGTAATTTACTCTTTTAGACTTTATACAATCATTATTACATGGTATATAATTTCCCATGATGCTTTCATCTCCTTAACTGTATAACACAAGCAGTTTCTTTTGTCATCAAAACAAACTAACGACAACTAACTTTGCAAATGGGACTTTAACAGCTATATATAATTTGTAGGGTAGAAGCAGGCTGATTTCACATAAGTATATGGATGTAGCTGTGTTCTAATAAAACTTTATTTGTGGACACAAAATTTTGAATTTTATATGTAATGTTCACATGTCACAAAACTAGATTTTTAATGCTTTAAAACTTTTTATATAGTTAGAAAAATGTAATGCTTTTCCTAACTATGTAAAAATGCCAAAAAACATTCTTAACTCACAGGTGGTACAAAAACAGGAGGCCGGCTGGATTTGACATGGATCTTGGATGGTCCTGGTCTAAGGCATCCTGACTTACAGTATCTCGAGTTTCTCCCAGGCCAATCTCTCTGGGGACAGCTATGCTATTGTTTACCTACATTGTTGTAACATCAGACCTTCTTATAATATCTGAGTATCAGTGGTTACTTTGCTTTGAATGGAAGCATCAAACAAACTGGAAGACTTTGTTGAAAAGGTCTTCTAGAACTGAATTCTAAATATGGCATCTCCCAGAGTCTAAAACCAGGCTGATGTAGGGGAGGGAAAGTTTTCCTTAACCCTGGATGTGAACATTAGACTCACCAAGACAGAATAAAAGGAGAAAAGCACACGAAATTATTTAATACAAGTCTTACATGACCTAGGAGCCTCCAATGAAAAAATGAACCTCCCCTCCCCCCCAACACACACACACACACACACACACACACACACACACACACAACAGTAAGACCTGTGCACTTTAACAAGAGATTGGATAAAGGTTGGACAATCATGGATGAAAGTGATGGGTTAAGGAATATGAGGTAATTGTAGTAAACTGGGGGGAATTCAGCAAGGTCTGTTTGTTATGAAATCTCTATTTTAGAGATAAGGAAACTGAAACTTAGAGATTTCAAGTAACCTAGATCACAGAGTCCAAGGAAAAAAAAAAGTGAACTTGGGTCAGTCCACCCTCTACTATATTTGGTCACAGAAAGAAGACTGGACAGTTCATCCAAGAGACTTAAACTACTTGGAGACCATGTATTTGCAGAATTCACTTCCCAGCAAAATTGCATTTCTAGCCAAATAATTGGCACCCATATAAGCAATAGTGACAGTGGCTCAGTGTATCTAAAGAATTCTTTAGTGATTTCACCCAGTAATTTTACATGTCCCTACCTCATCTCCAGTGTGCAACATTCAACCTTATTGGAAAATCTGTCCCGGAGAGTAGAAAATTCCAAGGGAGAACCCGCAGTCACTGTTCTTCTCCTCTCTGCTATTAAAAGCCAAGCCCTAACATGTTTTTCTTTTTAGATTTCCTAAGAAGAAGGGGAGGGAAATAATTACCCATGGGAGTACACTGAGAACACTTAATTTGCATATCTTTACAGCCTCCCATGGTGCCCTGCAAAGGGAGAACAGTTGAAGGCTATAGAGTTCCTTTGACACAGGGTAAGGGCGGAAATGAGCAGGGATGTTAATTTGAAACAGAATGAGATGGCTAACTGAGGTGCCTTCAGGAAACACACAAAGAGAGCCTTCTCCTGTCCCCCAGGCTCTGACAGGGTGGGTGTCAGGCCATCCTGTGCAGCTGATGTACACAATGGCACATCCTTAAATCTCAACACCTGGATAGGGCTGGGAGATTTGGGAAGAAAGCTGGCCAGCTGGTTTCTCATGATGACAATGCAGCGCTCCCCAAAGGCCTCTGTCTGCAGCTGGCTCACTTAGGAACTGAGTTTAAAAAAGAAAAAAAAAAAAACTTTTCTTAGAAAGATGCATTAATCAATGCGAACAAGTCAAGCTATTTAATACATCATTTCTAAATTTCTATTTGGGGGTCAACATATTTTTGCATTCTGGCTATTTCTGGAGGATTGGAAGTTACTGGTTGCCACAACCTGTCTGCATCCTAGAGAGGGTCTGAGAACAAAGAAGCATCACTTTATATTTAAGTCAATGGGCCATTCCTTGCAGAATTTTAGTTTCCATTTGCTTTCCTGTTAAGAAGGTCATCCCCCTTTAATTCATTCAAAATGGAATTCATTGGTAATTGTATAGATTAGCATTTGATAGTACATGTGACCTAACTACCTTCCTGTGACCTAACTACCATGACTTCACCAACCATCTGTTTGTCCTCCAAACTCATCAGAATTGGTGATTCAATAAACTGATCATTGATGTCTCAAAGATGTGGAATGAAAGTGTTACTGTCATAGTCAGCTGGTTTATTCATATTAATAACAGGAAGAAAGCAAAGGGAGGGATGGATGCATGCACAGTGAAGTCCAGGTGACATAGGGAAGGTGCTTGCCTGTCAGTCTAACCTGGGAAGAGATCATTGGTTAGGGGGGGTGGAGCCACTCCAAGTGTGTGAAATCCTGAAGGGCCCATTGGTTAAGCTCCCAGTTATGATCCCCAGACTAGGAATACTCTCTGTCTCTTGCTCACTATTATTTTTTCATTGCCTCCATGACCCACACTGGCCCATGCTCCATCCATAGTCATGGGGTCCTAGAAGCTGCATAGCCCATGGCCACATGGACCCCACAGGCAATGGACTGCAGCTGGGAATGCAAGCTAAGCTGGCCAGATGTTGAACTGGAATCTGCAATTTCAAACGTTGTGAAAGGGAATACCATCCCAACTATAAGATTTCGGCGCCAAGGAAGGCTTTCAATGTCCTGCCCATCACAGACTCCTTGACTGATGGGACCCTGAGCCTGATCCTTAAAATGCTCCTAAATTCTTGGAGATGTTGTAGTAGCCCCTTCCATGTCTGACCCTAAAATACCTTCATGGAGCTTAGCCAATGGCTCTTGAGAGAATTAAGTCACAACACATATGAGGGTGACCAAATTACATACAGAATTCCTAGGGCCTTTCTATAGCCTAATGGTTTAAATCCATCAATTAGTATGAAATAGTGCTGAGGTGGGGGAGGCTGAAACTATATATATATATATATATATATATATATATATATATATATATATATATATATATATATATATATATATAAATAAAAAGTGTTACAAGTTGTGTATTGAACCAAATTATATGGCCCACACATCTGTCCAGCTGAAATCTAAACTGTTGTGAATAAAATGAAGACATTAACATTTAATTACTTGCCTAAAAGAAAACGCCGTGCGTAGCCTGGGAAAATAAACCTTCACAAAATCAGGATTAGATGAAAACTGTAGGCTATCACCCGCTGCTGCGGTGACTGGGGCGAGCTCCGACAGCTTTCAAATTGCTTAAATAGTTAGTAAGGTGACTGGGACATTGACCAGCAAATGACATAAATCCAGAATTAATTATAAAGACTTAAGTAAACAACAAGAAAGGGGTTCGCTGGGCCCAGGTTTATTGTGAGATGTCGGCATAATGAAAGTTTAATCAGTTTGTTTATTTAAGGAAGAATTAATTGCATATCATATTGCAGAAAACCTAGTACCCTCGTACAGTTACCTGGCTTTGGAACTACTATTTAAGTGGATCACTCGTATCTCGCTTTTCTTAGACAATTTATAGAGTTTTGGGCTTTTATCAGGCTCGTGTTCAGCTTGTCACAATGGTTACACTTCAGCAATACTTAGGCACCCTCTCAAGAGGGCTCTTTCCTTTATTTTTTAAGGGCACCGCCCACCTTTCCCATGTCTATGCCTCCTGAAATGTTATTCTCCCAAATAATTTGGAGTAAGCCGTGCTTTATGGGTTGTTTTTAATTTATGAAGTGATGAGGGGTGTCATACTTAGCTGGATGCCTCGGAGAAGGTCCACAGATCTGTGCTGAAGCCCTCCATTTACCAATTGACTTTTAACCTTCTTAGCTGACAAAAGAGGATTTATTTTCATGCAAAGAAAATGAGCTCAGCCTCTGAGGACAGACGGGGTTTTGCATGCCACCTCGGTACATTGCGTCTGAAAGTCAAGCACTGTCTAGAAACACAGCATGGATCGGAGTGCGCGCTGGCCACGAAAGAAATCAGTAGAGCATTCAAGTTCAAAGTCAGAATATCTACCCTTACTGCACTACAGGTCAGCTCCTAACTAGTGTCCGTCTGTGAAGTAATTGTCAGCACACACCTTATAGCTTCCAATGGCGCTCCGGTTTTCTTTGCTACCAAAATGTACTCCCCTCCGGAGAGTAGCCTAGAATTTAGTGTAAGTAACAATAAAATGGCGACTAAATAGATTAATAGCCTTGCTTCATGAGAACAGAATTCTACACATGATATTAGTAATCACATCAATTCTTATTTGAGCAAAGATATGGAAACCTCCAAACCCACCCAACTCACCATTTTACCAGGTAGGTAGCATTTTGTCAAGAGGCCAAGACTACATAGTATTGGCACATGTAATCTAGTATTTAAGATGCCCAGGCACTGTTGTAAGTGCTTTAGATAGATTATTTCCTGGTCAGCCCTCAAGGCAACTTTATTGTTCACATTATTATTCACATCATAAAGAAGGGAAAATGGAGTCTTAAGGAGTTAAATGACATTCTGGTTTTAGAAACCACATTGGTATACTCTACCAATCATGTTTTTTACTCTCTATATTTTATGATGCTTTGACTCTTGGGGCCTTGCAAGGCCCTGGAGGGAAGTGACTGGCCCTCCCAGGATGAGTTAATTCCTAGAGACAGCAAACAACTTGCTGTGAGCACACAGTTGACAGGCAAACCAACCAGTCAGGAGATCACACCCCCAACCATCTCCTTTTTCAAATTCTCACACACCAAGCCACTGTTCTTCCTGCTAAAATTCCAGGCTACTTAAAAAAAATGAATACAGCTATCAACTTTATGCATTTAAATAAAGTGCAAAGAAGTATATTTTATATAGCATAAGCATGTATTGTCTTTGGATATTCTAGAAAAACTCTGGACCTGGGGCCCGGTATCTAGGATCCATCTGCATGCAGCTCTGTCATTAATATGCACTGAAACATCACACATCATGGATAATTCTAGGAATCAGATAAAACAATTGATATGAAATAATTTGTATGTTCTGTTAGTCATTAAATGAATATAAGGTTTTTGCATAGGCTCACAACCAATTTATTTATTCATTGATAAGTAAAAAAATCATAGATGCTAATTATAGTTTAAGGAACCCCATTGTCAATTGTATTATCAAGATTTCATGGTGTGCTCAGATATAATATAGAGTGTATGATTATACCATTATTAATTTATATAGAAACCCATGATTTTTAATACACTGACCATATAATAAACTCTATTTTTGAAAATATAAGTGACTAGTAATAATGAAGCTAATTTGAATTCAACAAAGAATCACAAAAGATAATTTCATTTGGTTTTATAATTTTTAAAAAATATATATATGCAGCTCCAGATAGAAGAAAAGAAACATTAAGCCTGATTGCCCCAATAATCTTAGCAATGAATTTTCATTTTTCTCTTTTTCCTGCCAACAAAGGACAAATTGTGATTTGACAATTTCTCCTGTAGAGGCAGACATACACTTTTCAAATCTGTTTGTTTCTGGGTTATTTTTGGCTTTCTTTCGTCATTTAGTCTAAATTAAGTGTTGGTTAATGTGGTTACATTTTACTGGAGCTACTAAAATAAGGTTACATAAAGCAGAAAATGGGAATAAAAGTTTACAACAAGCTTCATTCTGCTTTCTTTCTTTGAAGCTCAGTGGAAAGCATGACCGCATTTCACATTTGAGTCTTTGCATATTATTAAACAAAAAAAAAAATTATAAAGAACATGAGGAGTTGAAAGGAAAAGGGAGGACTGGCCAGAACAAATTCTAGCTGTTGATTATTTCCCAGACATATTGCCCTTCATGGCCCATGGTGAAATGCATCACACATTCCGTCCAAAGTCATGTTCGCCTAATGTCCAAAACTTGAAAAACTCAAAAAGCGCTAGATAATCGATTTGGGGCCAGCTTTTCTCTTTACCTAATTCCCTAGCTGTTTGGGAATCCATCACACGTATTTGCAGGTCTTCGGAGAAGATAAAAAGCAAGTCAATGACAAAATACAAATGGAAACATTTGGTCTGATGGATTATGAAATTCATTTCAGAAAAACATGGTCACGAAAGAGAAGATGAATGGAGAAGGACGCTGAGGGCATTAAAAGGCTGCCCCGTATAGATTATTTGGGGGAATTCCTCAATCTTAAGAGTTGCATGGCTAGGACCATTTCTTTTCTCACAGCATTCTTCTGACAAGTTATACAGTTTCAAGGTTTTCGTTTGTTTGTTTGTTTGTCTAGATCTTGGTCTAAAACTTAAATTCTCTGGAGAGAGTTTAAGGCTAGAATCTATTTTTTTTTTCAATTTACAATGGTTATAAAAATGAGACTGTAATAGGGGAGATACAAATTATTTGAATCTGAATTAGAAAAATACTCAGTCTTTGCTTAGTTGAGAGCATTTTGAAAATGGCTCATTTATGGCAGTGCTTACTAACAATTTACTTATGCCATCCTGTGTTAATCAAGGCACCATCTGAGCATATAAATTACATCTGATCATGAAAGCTAAATGGAGAAATAATCCAATATGTTTAGAACTTAGATCAAAAGGCTTTAAATGGCACATGATTAGGCATGGATTCTAGAAGGTGGTGGTCATTCATAACTATTAGACTAATTGTATAAATTCACCTATTTTATTTATTTTTGCATATGGGTCATTACTACTCTACTAAATCACAGTTCCTCCAACTCTGATAAAAAAGAAAATGTCTCAAATAACCACATTTTAAAAGAATTATAAATAGCAGTGAAATTAGGGAGAAAAACTTTATTCTCCAATATCCCATTTATCAATCTATAATCCTAATAGATTAGGAGTATACATCTGACTTTGATCTTTTAAAAAATCTGTCTAGATTTTTACTCTCCAATTCCATTTATCAATCTATAATCCTAATAGATTAGGAGTATAAATCTGACTTTGATCTTTAAAAAAATCTGTCTAGAGTTTAGATATATATTTCAGGGTGGTCTAGATCTTTCTTGATCACATACTCTTCATTCACTAGGTGCCGTAGGTCCAATGTTGCATCCGGTATATCAGCACTGACAGTGGGTATAAATAGGCAAAATTCAGATGTTTGCTTTATTTAAAAAGACTGTCTAGTTGGAGACAGAAAGTAACTTTTGAAGAACAAGAACGATTTTGGATTAACTTTCAAAAAACATTTAAACCATGTTTTTAAAGATGGGTTTTAGTCATAAGTATTGTAGCTATGAAGTCTGTTCCAGTCCTTGGATTGTTAAAAAACCAAAACATAAGTAAACCAAACAAACAAACAACAAAAAACAACCCTACTCACCTGTATTTTCTCCTAATCCTTTAGTATTTTTATTTTTTACCATGTAAATTATTATGTTACCTGGAACTTTAGGTAAGTCAAGTTCATTCATATTTTAACCAGGTTTCTGAACTCTCTAATCAAACAAAACATCATTTCCTGGGTGTTTTTGAAAACAGCGCTTTTCCTATAAACAACGCCCCTCTACCTAACCTAACACCTCTGTTGCCTCTCACCACTGCTTTTTAGCCCGTTTTATACTCTGGTCACTGCTGTAGCGACCAGAGGACTGTAACCTGTCTAACAGTCCTGAGCTGAAACCAGAGATCTCTCCCTCTCAGTCCCAGGAAATACTAAACCCTTTAGAATTTTCTGCCACCGTAGCATAGGATGCTTGGTGAATCTATCAGCCACTATGAGACGTGCGCAAATCTGGAAGTGCCAGTGAATAGCACCCTTGACCAAGGGCAAGCCCTGGCCAATGTGTGGGACAGGAGACAGAATAAATACACTGCTCTTCTGTCCCTCGGTGAAGGAGATATATTCTAGGTGACTCCTCATGGTGCTCCCAGTGAGAGCACGCTTCACTTACCCTCTTGAGGGATCAGGCAAATAAGCCATCCCTGAGTGGCTCTGCCTCCTTCCTTGTGTAAGAATTCCAAGGTCCCTCCTCCTAGCCATTGAGAGGATTCCTGCCTGCAAGGAGCCATCTGGACTCAACAGTCTCTCTCAGACTCTGACTCTAAAGCAATTCCTATGAAACTGTCCCTCTGTGGCGCTATAGTACCTGGTAGGACAACTGTACATAGCCTCTTCTTTGTTGGAAAGCGACCCATGGCTGCTCTCATCTGAAGATCTTTTCCAGATTGACTTTGAAACATTTAAGTAACTTCTCTGTCCCATTGATTTTTCAATTAGAAATAATTACATATTTTTATCCAATTTCACTGTCCTCCAATTGCCAGCTGTTTAGACTGTTTTTTTTTTTTTTACTTATTTAAGCTCCAATCTCCTCTTTTACAAATTGAGCAAAATAATCCCTTCTTCACTGAGTTGATATGAATAGTAGTTGATATAAATGCACATATGAAATGTACAGTAGTGGACAGTACACCTTTAGCATGCAATCAATAGATTGTATATATGCAGACATCGCCATAATACTGAGTGTCCTCCTGTATAAAGATAGCATATTATTCCATTAGTGCAATCACATTTTAAGGTCCATAGGAAGATCTGATATTTTTCTTCTTATTGGTCCTGCATTTTCCCACTGAAAATTTTCAAAGAATATTTTTTTACATTTCAATGGCAATTTTGGGTAAGAACACTTTAATTTTATTTGCAAACTAATTAAAATTATAGGGTATGTTTATTAGGCACATCCACGGGAGGCACAGTGCTAAATGCTTTATATATGCTATATCAATTATTATTATAATCATTGAAATGGGAACTATTGGCTCCATTTCACAAATAAATGGACACAGAAAGGTCTGATATATCCCCCAGCTAGTAAGTGACTAACTCTAAATTTACTTCAAGACTGTGGTTGACTTTTAAGAAAGCAATTCTTCACTTTATATTGTTTTGATAGCTAGCCACCAACAACTTATACTTGTTATAATTATTTTTGTTGCTTCTCTTGTCTTCTATTTTACAATCATATTAATTCTGACTACTAATAATCTTGCTTCTACCTTCCTAATATTTATCTTTTTATTTTTTTGAAGAAATAGAGCTTTGATAAATTAAAAGCAATATTTTTTAACTCATAATTTATGTTATTTACAGAAAAAACAACAATAAGACAAGTGTCCTGGGCACAGAGTGCTCTCCACATATCCAAATCTAAAATATTTTGCTAAGTTTCTTTGCCAAACCCTGAATGCCTAGGGGGTCCCCCATCTTGTTTTTAAAAATAGGATATTCCTCCTACCATATAATTGTCTCAACCTCACCTTGTAGACATTTTCTGATGCTTGGCTTGTAAAGCCAAACTCAACGATACTCCGGAGGCCACGGCAGGGGAAGGTGTTTGGGATTCAGGTTAACCACCCTTCCCACCCAGGACACCACATTTGGCTCACGGTTCCTCTCTGGATGCCTTACACAAACCAAAGGAATCTGGAGTCTAAGTTCTGAGGGAGCAGTTGCATTTTTAAAGGGCACATGACTAAGAGGTGACTTCAACTTTCCAATAAGTACTTCAGTCTCTTTTTGCGTCAACTTCATTGACTGGGACATTGAAATGGAGTCCCTGCACAGAGGTTTCTCTGGATTCACAAGACCCAGGCATTGTTCTTTGAGGGCCTCCATGTTACCTTCTGGAAGCCAGGAAGAGCAAAGAACAGCACCGAAATGTCAAGAAGAAGCAGATCTACCCCCAAAGCTAACCCAGATGAGAGAGAGATGACTTCAGCAAGAGGACATCCCATCAAGCCTTCAAGGTCACTCTGTGCTTGTTCTTTGCACGGCAGCCCCTGATGAGTCATTTGCATTGATTCATTACACTGAGCTACCAGAATCTTTGTGACACACTTGTCAGGTGTTCTAGTGTATTTCCCTAATAACCTTTCTTCAACATGTGTGATAAATGCTTCTACAATAGCAAGAGGTTCAATGAGATTTTGTAGAGTTTTTGTTTTTCCTTTAATTTTTGTGCGGAGAACCAAGAGAAGAATGGAAACCTCTTCCTATTGAAAAAAAATAAAATAAAATAAACAAAGAAAGATTGCCTGCTTTGTATTGAACACTTATTTTGTGATAGAAGTATGTACTAATATATGTATTATTCCTAATATTTATAATGGTCCACTTACCTGATTAAAAAAAAACAAACCCATTTTACAGATGTGTAAATTGAGGAAATGGAGGCATCTTAAGGTTCACTAATACACACATACACACACAAAGTGTATTATCCTATATAATAAAAGCATAATATGCAAATTGACCATCCCTTTGGGATGCCTAAGCCTCGCCCACCAGCCAATCAGAGCGACTGTATGCAAATTAACCCAGCCAACATGGAGGCCAGCACTCAGGGAGCTGAGTAAACAGGCAGTTTCCATTGCAGCAGGAGTGAAACTGTTTGTGGGGCCGCCTGGGCTTCTCTCCACTCCAGGGAACAACATATTTGCAACATTGTTTTAATCCTAGAAGTATCAGAAGCTGAAGCAAACAGCAGGCCCAGCCTGATTTCTAAGGAAAACATTGTTTCTCTATAGAAGCCAGAGCTGAAACAGAGAGGAGGTTTCGTTACTTGCCTAGGCCCCGGCTTAAATGAACAGTGTATCAATTATAGAAAATAAATAAACCTCCAAAACCTGCTTCCAGCCAGCCTTACTAGGACATTGGGTCAATGGAGCTGTGGGCAGCCTGAAAGTCTGAAAACACCCCTCAGCCCATCACCCAGGCTGGCCACACACCAATGGGGTGAGAGATGCCACTGGGGGGTTTGGCCAGCCTGCAGACAGCCATCAGCCCCTCACCCAGGCTGGCCAGGTATCCCAGTAGGGGCTCAAAACTTGAAGGGACTGTGGGCAGCCTGAAAGCCTGAAAACGCCCCTAAGGCCCACACCCAGGCTGGCCACATGCCAATGGCGTGAGGGACCCCATTGGAGGCTTGGTCAGCCTGCAGACAGCCATCAGCCCCTCACCCAGGCTGACCAGGCATGCCAGTAGGTGGACATCCCCAGAGGGGTCCCAGACTGTGAGAAGGCACAGGTCGGGCTGATGGACCTCCTGAGTGCACAAATTTTTGTGCACTGGGCCCCTAGTATAATATATAATAGTTTTCTGGACAAAGAAAGTACAATAATATTACAATAGCCAGTCTATCATTTATTAGTCTTTCCATAAAATTGCCCCATAGGTCTGCAGTCCCCCTATGATAGGAAAATCTATGACTTGTAAACAAACATAGGTAACAATAGAGCGTTTTCATTATATACAAAAAAAAAGAACAACAATGAAACCCCTCCACTCTTTCACAGAAGGTTCCCAGACCAGGAACTGTGCTTGGCCCTGTCACATTCGTTTATCTCATCACTAACTGAAGCAACCACTCATGCTTTCTCTCTGAAACACAGCAACCCCAGCTCCTTTGGAAAAAGATAAAGGCACTTGGAGGATCAGAACAGACAGGATGGTAGCTCCTGGGAAGACCAGGAAGACAGAGGGGAAATCACCAGGCATTGGGAACGGGGCGTCACCGGGAAGCGTGTAAGAGAACATACAGGTGGGCGATTGCACACGCAGCCCCGCGATGCTGCGAGGGAAACTGTGTTTTTTTCAGAGGGTGGCGAGGCTTGGGTTCGGGACGACCAGAGGCCCAAATTAAACAGCGTTTCATTAGCTCTTTAAGTGTAGCGACTCAATAAATGCCTTGTTTTAAAAACATAGACGTCCCATTAACCCGACTCCTGAGACGGACAGTAAAGAACCACTAATCCTGGGCGGGGCGCTTCCCGCAGGCCCTTTGCCGTGAGCTTGGGGACCCACGCGTGTGTCTGTGGGGTGCGCACATTTCCCATCCACGTGCAGACACATAGGTGGACCTGCTTCTAACACCGGGCCACTGACTGGCACTCCCCTGGGGCCAGTGGGTGAAAGGGAATTCGCTGCTGAGAACCCGGCCGGGAGGGGATAAGGATGCTAAGGGGCCGCCCTGCATCCCTCCGCCCCCCTCCCGCTGCGGTTGTGGCCTCCCTGGGCCTTGCCAGCAGAGCCACCGTTACCTGCGGAAATAGCCAGGCTCCGCAGTGAGCACCAGGCCGTCTCCCCGAGTCCCCGTGTAGCCCCGTGGAGCCGGAGGGTTGATCCCCTGGTCCCCATACACAGCCTTCCTTTCACCACCTTCCGTTTATACAAAGACTGGCTTATCCCCATTTTTTTTTTCTTTCTCCTGTTGCCTTTGCAATGAAAAGCTCTCCACGCGCAGCCTAATAAAGTCCTCCGCCGGCCCCACCCCCACCCCCAAGGTCCCTGCCAAAAACAAGAGAGGGGAGACTTGAAACCTGGAACTCATTTAGCTAAAGGGACTTTAGTTAACAAGAAAGTTACCCATCATGAACTGCAGGTAACACCTCCCGTGATCCTAAATCCATTACCTGGAGACTGCGCCCGGGCTGAGTTTGATTTTATGAACTGTGAGGCTGCAATGTTGAAAGTCTGCAAATTGGACATAAATTGGACGCCAAAGACTGGGGGAGCCTAGTGCTTTCCTTCCTAATGGCGGAGCAGGCTTCGGCTGGTAGGATAGATGCCTGAAATCAGGATGAGTGCCTGTATCTGTACCCCTCTCCATCCAGGGTTTCCTTGCCCCCACTCCCTCACCCCCCCAAAAAAGGTGGGCTCTGACCAAGGAAGCAACTCTACCCAGAGCAGCCTCGTTCGTTGGTACCTTCCTGAGTGCATTGCCCAGGATCACAATGACGTGTTAGACTTAGGAGTGCGCACACATGCGCACAAACACACCACTAGCAGAAAGTGAGTTTTCTCCTATTTCTTGCCCCTCACCGTCAACAAGGTCTGATAATGGTCTTGATCAGATCACTTTTCATCGGGTCCCCTGGGCATTCCTGCACAATTCTGTTCCAGAGGCAACGGCTGACGTCATGATCACTGGTTCCAAGGAGCACAAAGCCTGCTTTAATCGCAGTGACATCTTCTCTCGATGTCATTAAGCATTAAACGTTTTTTAAAATGTTTTTATTTATGTATTCATTTCTTTTGACTTTGTGAAAGGCTCCCAGGGTGATTTAAAAAAAAAAACAATCTGGGGAGGTACACATGTGTCCAAAGGGTAAGGCCAGGGGTAGCAAATTCTGTAACAGAGAGGGGATATGAACACACCGAGGGTGGGGGACCAGAGCGCACTGGGCATTGAAAGGACAGGGAAGATGTGTTCAGAAACGGAACTGTGACTCACCAAATGGGCAGTGGTGCTGGCCTGGAGGAGCGGGGAGGAGGAAAGGCAGGGACCCCGGGCAGAAGGCAGGATCTCAAGAGAACACGGCAGCGGAGCGTTTTCCGGGAAGACCGTCTGCTGGACGTGGGGAAGGAGAGGCACCAGGGAGAAAAGTCGGACAGTGGCTTGCTTCCTAGCCAACGCGAATGCTAGGCTGCATGGTGCAGGCTCCAGTTCATGTACGATAGCAGTTTCTGAAGTATTTTGAACATGGGGAGTAAACCATGAACCTGTGTAAAAACTGGCTCAAGTCAGCCTTTGCCCGATGGTTCAGCTGGTTGGAGCATCACCCCGTACATATAAAGGCTGCAGGCTGGGCTGGATTCCTGGTCAGAGTACATATCTAGATTGTGGGTTCCATCCCTTAATCTCTGGTGAGGATAAAAAAAAAAATTTGCTCAAATCAACAATAATAGCATGCATTCCAGTGTCTCAAGGGCATAAACTAATTACAGCTCATTAAGATGATGGCATGATGGACATTTTAAATTAAAGACCCAGGTTATATATTTTAACATATGAACATTAAAAATACTTTTGAAAGTGTGTCCTTTAGTTTAAAAAAGCATTAAGTATTTTTTAAGGAGTCAATATACCAACTCCCTGATGGTAATTACTTTTGGGGGAAATTGGTATCTTGAGGAAATATGGCAAAATATGAACATTTCTTTCATAGCTACTGTGATGTTAGCATTTTTCTGAAATCTCCACAGGATTTGAGGATTTTTTTAAAAATATATTTTATTGATTTTTTACAGAGAGGAAGGGAGAGAGATAGAGAGCCAGAAACATTGATGAGAGAGAAACATCGATCAGCTGCCTCCTGCACACCCCCCAATGGGGATGTGCCCGCAACCAAGGTACATGCCCTCAACCGGAATTGAACCCGGGACCCTTCAGTCTGCAGGCCGACGCTCTATCCACTGAGCCAGACCTGTCAGGGCGGATTTGAGGATTTTTAAAGTATCAATCCCCCTATTTCTTTCCCTCTACACCCTCAATACTTGAGCTCTATCTAAAGCATCTGCAAGTATCAGCATCTTGGGGAGCATCTCAGACATGCTCACAAATCCATGTGGTCGGTGCCCAGAGGGTGTCTCTGTGCAGTGTCAGCCCCAGAGGAGGGGCTCAGGGCTGCTTGCCGGGTCCCCCTGCCCTCACTGAACAGAATAAAGTTATTCTGACAGCCAGCCCTGCTTTTCAGGAAAATGTAAACAGACACTGAAACATATTTGGTTTCCAAGTCCACCAAGGACCACAGAGAAAGGAGGGTGAGTAAACTGTCCCCCTTGTGTGTACCCCCACAGTTTTCAGGATACCGATGAATGACTGTTGCGCTCTGAGGGTCTACAGAGCTTTCAGTAAAAGATGCCTTCAAGCATTAGCCCCTCAACTTTCTTCAGGATGAAGACTCCAACTGCAGGAGAATAATCCTAGGCTCCTGGCTGAACTCAGAACCATCGCTCACCTCTGACAACTCAGGTTTTACGACTTGATCAAGCTTTACTTTTAACTCCCTTTTCCCCTCAAGATGGGTTTCTCCCCAAAGACTCCCTGAGCCCTCCTACAGATAAATATCTTGTCATAACTGCCCATCAGTTGAAAGGATATGCCTAGACATGGTTTAGGCTCAGGTCGGTTCTCCACGCCACCAGGAAGTTTATTCTGGCAGGAGAATGGGGGACAGGCGGGACACAGGAAGAGCTGGAGGTTGGGAGACCAGGGAAGAAGGAAGCCACTGCAAGCACAGAGGCAAACTTCTCTTTCACATTTTACCTGTCACAGCAGCCTCTTTGCAGGATGTATTGTGGATGCTCAATATATTTTTCTGTAACATATATGCAATGGAATTTTCTCTGGTTCAACTCTTAAAGTCAAAGTATCGAACAACGGAGTCTTCATAGAAATCCCTTATTATGTGACCTGCAGCTTTGGCCCTAAGACAACACTCTCAGGAAGACAAGAGAGGGATAAGAAAGGAGGAAGATGATACTTTTTTGATGAGTATTGCCTTTAAATATGCCTTTACTTATTGAACCCTCGCCTTTATTCTACCCAGAATTACTATGTATAAGACCAGTTGAGCAAAAAAAACAAAAACAAAAAACAAAACAAAAAAACTAACAAAAGCTGCTAGGGCACAAGTTTAGAATCACTGATTGGGCCTCTTCTCATATAATTTATTAAAATTGTGAGTTCGAAAAGCAAAATGTCTACAGATATCATGGAGGAAGACTTGAACTTCAATAGCACATGCATGGTACAAAGGGAATATAAAGGCATTGTGATATTACCGTGAGGTGGATAAGTGGGTTTCATTTGATGACTTCCCATTATTATAAAAGCTAATGTTTCGGGAGAACAATACTTTCCCCCAATATAGTCTATGGTGGTATCAGGTCTTTATAGCTTCGGATGTTCACAGAATTTGCCTGCAAATTTCAGTAGCCAGAGTATAGCAGGAGGAAAAATAAACCATACACCGAATACAACAGTGGACACTGGACATCTGAAAGTGGTCTGCATTTTGTTAAGTGAGAGGTAAAAATTAAATCTTGGTGGGTGGGGCAACCAGAACAAACTTTTATCCAGAGATAAGGATGGATTGGACAGGCCCATGTGGTTGGTTCTGTCCTAGGCCTATTATGTGTGGGTAGCACAAGCCCAGTAACTTTATGCCCTGACTCTGCTAATTACTGCATATCAGAGTAGGAAAGAAGACCTTTTCTAATGTTTACAGTTACTGCCATTGCTACCACTACAAGTACAACAGCAAATACAGCAGCAATGCATTT
The DNA here is from genome assembly GCA_004026665.1 of Murina feae. Classification (NCBI taxonomy): domain Eukaryota; kingdom Metazoa; phylum Chordata; class Mammalia; order Chiroptera; family Vespertilionidae; genus Murina; species Murina feae. The sequence continues at coordinate 21,446 of PVJC01000392.1, forward strand.
CAAAAGGGTCCCCCATGTCATAGGCTGCCCAGGTGTCTCATAAGCCCAATATTCTTTTTAAACTTTAGGAAATGGAAGAACTTTATCCACATGGAATGAGAATAACCCTCCCTCACTTCTCCCTTCAATTTTGACACAGCCAAGCAATCAGTCAAGGTCAATTATTGGTGACATCTTCTCTATAAGGAAGAGAAATCGGCTTTGACAATGGTGTTGTTCATTTGAATTTTTTTGTGTCCCAAATGCAGTTGGAAGCAAAAGAATCACCAGGAGCCTATGATTCCACGCTTCACATATAACTTTACCGAGGAGTATGCTCTGCTCCGCTCTCCCTCACAAAATAAAGCAATCTTCCCCTCATACGGTAGGAAGTCTTAAGGAAGTAGGTGTTCTAGGAGGTCAACATGATCAATAACTTAATGACACTTCTTAATAAGCACTGGATTACTGTCTAAGCAAATGCCAGTAAAATAATGATACAAGTGAAATCCAGTCACCTGTTGTTGGTTTAAGCTGAGTAGCAGTCGTGTCATGAGATGGCATCTCCCTTTGTTTATTTATTGTTGTTGTTATTGGACTTTCCCATTGCAGGAAAAAGCTTAGGACATGATTAAGCATGGCTGAATGTGGTTGCATGGAGGAGACCTTTTATTTTATATTTTAAAATATATTTTTATTAATTTTTTTTACAGAGAGGAGGGGAGAGGGATAGAGAGTTAGAAACATCGATGAGAGAGAAATATCAATCAGCTGCCTCCTGCACACCCCCTAGTGGGGATGTGCCCACAACCAAGATACATGCCCTTGACCAGAATCAAACTTGGGACCTTTCAGTCTGCAGGCTGACACTCTATCCACTGAGCCAAACCAGTCAGGGCAGAAGAGACCTTTTAAGCTTTTCTCTCTTTCATCTTTCTGTCTTTCTTTTCCAAGGATATGGAAATACCAGAAACGCTACAGACTGGCAGTAATGTTGTTGCATGAGTTGCATTATGGGATGCTGATCTGTAAAACTTTCAAGAACCAACTTTCATGAACACAATATGTATCTGACTGAGATGTTGTTAGACTTTTATTGTACTAGTACAAACTATTTCTGGCTGAATGAAGAGAACTTAAACAGAAAAACATAAACATATGCTAAAATAAATAGTAAGTTGTTTCTTTGACTTCATTCTCTATTGTCCACCCATGTATTTTGATCTGTACATGATCTGAAGCAGTGGTGTAAATTTTAGAGGTGCTGAATAGAGAATAAGGCTCCCATTGGGATAGCACAGTAATGGGAAGGCACCACATGACCTCGTATGACTAGGACACAACACTTTTCTGATGAAAAAGCTCGCTCTGAGATGTGTGTCCAAGCAGGATTTATTATATTCACTGGACTCTCCTCATGCAGGAAAGGCTTACTGTGGGGGAAGCAGCCAGCTGTGGATTGAGTCCTAGCTGCACAGGCAATCCACTGGGTAACTGGAACTTGATGGAGAGTTTGAAAGGAGGTCCATAGGAAGAGCCTTAAAAGCACAGTCCTGAAGGCTGGGAATTTATTAGGGAAAAATAATGCCAGTCACAGAGGCTACCAGGGCAATAAAGTAGTGGAGGTCTAGCGTAGTATTCTGATGGCCACTCAGCTGTGCAATGTTGTCAGATATTTGCAAATGTGTGAGCACAAGCTTCCAAACCCAAGTCGTTCTGATTCCTCTTCATGATTCTTTGTTGCCCAACTTGATTCTCACTTCTACCAAGAGAGTTACCCCATGCTACAACCACTCCCAACAGAGCACTTGTGGTTTTTTTCCTGATTAGCACTCTCCTAGGGACAGAAGAGAGTGTACACCGAGTGCAATGAAGGGTGACAAAGAAGAAGACATTGCTACTTCCCATTCTGTGTGCCTGCTTCAAGGAGAAGACGTGACCATTTCAGTTCTCTTCTTGGGAGAGGGACCAGGGTAGGGAGACTTCTTTCCTTTTCCCTCAAATATCAGCTCAGTTCACTGAATACTAGAGCCTTATTTGCCGACTTATTTATTTCGTAAATGTTTGAATTTTGCTTCTTTACATTTTGCAGTGTTTCTTTAGGAGAGATTGAACAGAGAGAGGAAAGAAGAAGGAAAAAACTACACATGGGAGTGAGGACAGAGTTAGCACACTGGGTCCTTTGATAGGTGGCAGCAAGCTTTTTCAGAGCCAATTCCCCTAGAATTTTGAAAAGAAGAGAAACACTAAGGTATTTCCGCTTCACTTTTGGTGGCATGTTAATTTTTGGTTTCTGATTAATTTAGGTCCATTAACATTATGCGGAGAAAAAATAACAAAATCACCTTACAGCATCTCAGGTCTCCCGTAGAAGCCTGTCCCAAATAAATGCCGTCCCTTGATAGTGTACCATGAAATACGTTTCTAAGAAACCCTTGGCGCCTTTTCCCTGAATTTCCAACATCATCTGCTAAAAAAACGATTCAATGAAACCACACAGGTACCACCTCAGAAAAAAATGGCCCCAGAGAGTTTTTTCCAGCCAGTTAGATGGATGTATTCACATTTTTCATGTTAGCCAAGAGATGTTTGGGATCACATCCATAGCACAGGAATTTCTTCCAGTCTTTTAGGCGTATTTTTCTAATGAGACTGCACCTTCTCCTCTGTCTGTGTCTCTTTGTATATTTTTATCTCTGTCTTTCTATCCATCTCTCCCTCATTTACATCAGTCTCTTACACAATGTAGAAGAGAGATATTCCTATAAACCAAGAAACAGGCTCACCCATGTTTTGGGGTTTTAGAGCATTTACTTTAGTGCTGCTTTATGATCACTTTGAAACAAATTATTTAAGAGCACAGAGTCTATTATATGTTACTTATTTTTACATAGGTATGAGTTAGGAAAATATATTTACGATGGAAAGAATTATGCATTACATTTTCATTACCCATCAAAATCTGTTTGCATCCAAATCGTCATTTCTCTTCTGAATCAATCTAATACCATGGGATTTATGCCCAGCAATACTTAATCCATGTTAACCCAATCAACCACTTAATCAGTGCCTGGATCTGAGTATCTGAACCCTCCATGAAGTTCACAGGTGACAGTCATGGTCACAAATAAGCCCCAACCTAGAAATATACTATTTTACATTTTATAATTTAGTTTGCCTTGTCAAAGATATTTCTCCACTGCCTCTCTCCCGAAATCTTCAACACCTTCCCCCCTTATTCTCAGATGAAGACTTAATCCATACTTCATAAAGAAAATATGTCCAATGCAGAAAGAATTACCTTATCTTACTACAACCATATCTGCCAATCCACCTGCCTCTCTACCACCTGTGACTTCTAGCCCTTTAAAATATGGAAACGTTCCCTCTTCTTATAATTATCCTCTTTAGGATGCCTTTCCTGACCACCTTAACTACAATGGACAACTGATCTGTATGACTTTACCCTGTGGTTTTTTTATTCGATTTTCTTTCTGTATGGTACTTATCAATAGCTGGAAATATCTTACTCATTTAGTATCTCTTCTTAAACCCAACCAGAATGCAAGATGTTAGAATGCCTTATTCACTGTTGGATCCCAAAACCAATATAGGAATTACCATTTTGACTTAAAAAAAAACAAAACTCATTAGATTTGTACACCCACTTCCATTGAGATACAAACTGCTAAGAACCCTTAACAAATTACAGCAAACCTTAATGCACTCTCAACAGCTGACTATGAATGAATAAAAAAGTAGCCCACGGCCTCAGACCATTTTCATAGATGAATACTGGACATCTCTCTCTCACAGGGGCGACCAGCCAGGTCAGACATGGGGACTGTCTGCTCAAACCCAACCAAGGTCCCTGGATCCCCTCCATCCCCTGGGCAGGGGACGATCTTGCGTAGGGAGAGAGGACCTCAGTGCCCTGGGGTCTTGGGCCAGCCACTGGGTCACATGAAAGCCTCCTCTGTCCCTCCTTGCATGAGTGTCAATCTTTAGTTTAAAAGAAAAGAAAATTACAGCTCTCATATTTGGCTGCATTGAAATTTATGGGGCAGGGTGGTTTCCCGGCTGCTGCTCCTGCCGGGCACTGCTCGGATGATGTATGACTGGGACGTGTCACCAGTGTAGCCAGGCTCTGATGATCCATTGCAGCAACAAGTCATTTGTCATACATCACTGCCCCAGCAGCGGCCCCCACCCCGGCCCCTCCTGGCAGTCCAGCAGGGAGTCTTGGCTAGAAACAAGCCCCGTGCTCCTGCCGCACTCTCCCGGGCGCCGCAGCCACCGGCCTCACCGTTAGTGGCAGGAAAGAAAAATAGCATTGAGTAGCAGACTCTATTCGAGTGTCTTAAGACGTCTAAGGGGAAAAGGTTCATAGATGCCGATGCCATAAGCTACTAGCGAATGACACTGATTGGAAGATGCTATGCTTTTCGAATGCCATGCTAATAGCAACACTAGTAAATAGTGATGTGGCATTCCTCTCCTGACAGCCGTTCATCCCAAGGCTACGTGCGTTAACTAAAGTAACCTTCTCACAGACCCATTCAGGAGAGTACTATTCTCACCTGTTTTACGGAGGAGAAAGTTGGGCTCAATTTGCTCACTGTCACCCAGCTGAGAAAATAGAAGATATAGGCTTGAGAGCCGGCCTGGGGAATGTCCAGCCTGCAGGCTGTATAAGACTCACAAAATCTTTGGGTGTGACCCTGTCAAGGCAGTAGGGGTGAATTAATTAAATGTTTGACCAAATATAGCAGGCTAATTTTTAAGTTGATGATTTTGTGTGGTTCACACAAATGATGTTCTAAATATCCAAATGGCCCTTCGCAGAAAAAGGCTCCCCACTCCTGCTATAGAGAAAGGCAGCCTGGGTCTGACTAAGAGCTTCGCTTTCACTACTATGTCATTCTGTACGCACTTTCATTTATGATCGTAAGGGCTCTTCATATAGGCTTTTATTGAAACCTGTCTCCCAGGACCAAAGAAACAGACAAAATACAGGCATTTTATTCACCTGTTATAATTTACTTATTACTAATAACTGTTATCAACAAGGATGCAGAAGAATGCAGTCATCCTGGTTGACAGCATTGGATAATATTACAAAGTATAAAAGGCACACCCATTTGTACACACTGGTACAAACAAATCCTTTAATAAATGAACAACTGCAGAGTAGCTAACTCTTCTATGTGTTACGTTGATAGAAGGTACCCTTGATGTGATGGGATGCAAATGGTTCTTTGTTTCTGTGGCCCCCTTGCCCCAAACATGTAACCCCAGTCTAAAAAGAAAGACCTAGAAAATAAACAAATAAAACCCATACAACTTTAGTCAAATATTATTTGAGGGACATTCTACCACCTGCTGACCTACACTACTCAAATGATTAAGGTTATGAACGTCTGGGAAGTTGCCACAACCGAGAGGAGCCTATGAGGTCATGACAAATGGCCCTGGCCAGATATCTCAGTTGGTTAGAGCATCGTCCTGATATGCCAAGGTTTCAAGTTCAGTCCCTAGTCAGGGCACATACAAGAATCAACCAATGAATACATAAATGAGTAGAACAACAAATCAATGTTTCTCTCTCTCTGTCAAAAAAAAAAGTCATGACAACTGAAAGTATGGAGCATAGAATATTGGGTGGAATCTTGGAAAAGAAAGGACATTAGTAAAGAGTGAGGAAGTATGAATAAAGCTTGAACTTTACTTTTAATTATAATCTATTGCTATTGGTTCATTAGTGTGACAAATACGAAATACTAGTGCAAGATGTAATAAGAGGGGAAACAGGGTGTGGACTATAAGGAACTCTGTACTATCCCCATAATTTTTCTGTAAACCTAACAATATTCTAGATTAAAAGGTTATTAAAAATAGATTAGCATTTCTCACATTTATTGGCAATAAATCTGTTAACAAGTTATTTTGCAAAGCACAAAACACACAAGAAAGAAGTCCTTGAGTGCTTGGTTTGACAGATATTTTAAAAAACAAAACAAAAAACCTTTCAGCTTGAAAAAAATGTGCATGTTAAAGGAACAAATGAAAAAAAATTAACATTTTTTTTAAAAGGGCAGAATAAGTAAAATAAAGTCAACTCAGCCTGTTTACCAAGATAGTCTACTATAGAATTAAATTCTGAGGAAAGGGACACTTCCCAAAAAGCAGAGAAGATGTTTTCCTCTTTTCCTGGTAAAAGGTTAAATTGTGAAACTTATTGCTGACTAATTAATGGAATTTAATCACTAGAGCGATTGGGTGTTTGGCTCATGCAGAGAATCCAATTATGAATGGATGAATGAGTACAATGAGCTGTTCAGGGAAACTATTTGAAAGACACTATCAGTAGGTGATATTTTCACTTGACTTATGAACATTAGTAATGAATAAAGACCAACCTGACAAATTCTATCCCGAACATCCAGAAATCCTTCTGGAAGTTTCTCCTGGGGACTTTCCAGGCTCGTGCATTACATTATAAACTTTAGTGTGTTTGACTCTTTAGGGAATGGGCTAGAATGTTATGTCAGGACAGAATTAGCACCCATATCTTCATATGCTTCTAATATTTTAGAAACTTTGTGGGCTGCATGTTCCATATAATTCCATTTGTTCTGTTGCTGGGCCTGTGGCAGCCTTGTTGGATATTGGCTTCTCCAATGAACAGTCTCCCCTCAGGAAGATCAGCTCTGCATTTGAAAACCATTTAAACAGGTCAAGGCCATGTCTTCCAGAAGACCCACTGGGGCTTTTACCTTCTTTGCATACTACTGTCTGATGGGAAAATGACAAGTTCACCCTCGATGTCCTCCGGCAGGCCTTTTTGAAGGGAAGGGTAGTAGATTCTTAATAGCTGGACTGTGATGGCCTCCAAAGGCCCTAAGGAGGCCCTGCATATTCCCCCAGGCCGGGCCCTTTCTTCTGGACGAATAAGGGGTCCGCAATCAATAAGTTGGCTCTCCATCTGCCTTTGACAGAGGAAACACCAGGCTGACACCAGCCAGTCTGGGATCAGCTGTTTCCCTGCCTTTGATCTCCGGAGCTAAGGCTGTCCAGACTCCCCAGGCATCTGCTTCAGCTTAGATACAGGCCACCAGGCCATGCTGATCACCCCTCCAAGGCCTATTGTGGCCATTGTGTCTGAAGAGATCACCTGTCAGAGGGATTGCCTACAGCCTCTCCTGGACTGCGGGAAGCCCGTTTGATGCGGGCAGATGATAATGAGAGTCTAATTGAGTGATTAACTACCTCCACTGACTCTGAGATTTTAATGACGCCTCTTCCAGGAAGGTCTCAGTTTCCCAGCAGGGCCCCGATGTGTAACCATAGGGCCCTGATATTCGCAATTAGAAGCCTTTCCTTGAACCAGCAGGAATTTAACAAATGGACTTGGTTAATCACAGCTAGATGGCCCTCCTGCCTGACTTTGTTGTGAAAAACATGTATAAAGTCCAGCCTGTGATAGAATTCTCAATACAGGCCATTCCAGATGCACAGTCTCATCCATATGATGGAAACTGTGCTTTGGAAGATGTGGGCACCCGAACCAAACTGTCTGATGGCCAAGGTCAGCTTCGATAGAGTAAACATCCCCTAAAGATAAGACCTGGTCTTGAAGAGCCGCCATGCGTAGGAACTCTCTAGGCAATGAGAGTCCACGGAGATATACTGTCTTTAATTAACTGGGTCTGAAGAGCCTATTAATGCAACATTAAAAGGAACCAGACTCAGCAGGTTCTCACAGTGGGAAAGGCATCCAGGACTTTCCATTTACAAGGTCTTATTACAAAGGTGCCCTGCTGTTCTGGTCCACGCTCTTTCTGCCTGAGAGCCATTTAATGACCTGCTTTGGAGCAGAGAAACGGTCGGAGAGAAAATGTGCAGGGTTACGTGTTAGTGATCAAATACCCAATGGAATTTACAATGGTAACCAGACACTTCCTTTTCATATCGGAGTAGAACAGGGACAATGACATCAATACGTTTGATTTAAAAAAAAAAACACACAACAACACCCTAATTAAACAAACAAATTTTCCTTCGTGATTGTTTGTTAATAATATGAGGTTGGTATTGAATGTGGATATCCACACAAATGATACGAGTAAGGAGGACCATAAAAAAGAAAAAGGAGGAAGGGAAGAGAAATTACTTATGAAGAAGGAGATGGCTATTGAGTGAAAGTCTCTTAATAAATTATTCTTCGTTTATTCAATACCATTTTAAAAATAGTTACAATTATCTAGCATGTCCCAGGCCTGGGGAAACAGTTGTCCACAGCACTGTGGCGCAAATAATGAACTCCCTCACTTTTCTTTCCCTTCCTTTTTTCATTTAGGAAACTGCTGATACATGGCTATAACTTGAGAGCTATTATTGTACTTTGTTGGTAATATTTTAATTATCTTTATTTCCCTAAGGTGCAAAAGGCCTGCAAAATCATTGCTGAATAAGCCAATAATTGAACATTCACTGAAAGATCCCTAAGCCAGTCAATGTAGTTCTCATTGAAAACACAGACATAAAATAAATGCTGATGGTGCAACGTAATGAAAAAAAAAAATAGTAGGAATTTGTAGAGAGTGTTAAGGAACCGTGAAAGAGGGGCCCAGTGACCCCCTAATTGAAGTAAGAACTGAGCATGTGAAATTTCAGCTGAATGTGCTGAGTTTAGGGCATTATTGGAGATGGGAAAATTCTGAATCTGGGATGATCTTTGGGCATCTGTTCTGTTAAAATACAGATTCTAAAATGTGATGTGTAAAGTCTGCATTTTATAGACCTGGGACACCTTTATTTTCAAATGAATTAGCATAAAATAAACAGCATAAGAAGAATTTCAGAATCTTATGTTTCATAGTCCTCAAATTCCAATTATCCCTTAGAGCTCCATCTTATCTTGGAATAACATATTAGATCAGGAAGGTGAGTGGACTAAGTGGCTATTTACACTTTGAAATTGAAAGAAGCACTGTGACATTTTAAGTCTACATTCTTATCTAGCCTACACTTTCATCACTAGAATTATTCTTTCTTCCAGTAAAAGTGAAAATGCTGTCTCAGGCAGGTGGCTACAGCCATCCAGACAACTCTGAGGTTTCCTCTAGTCTTGTCCTCAAACCAGAGTCTCATTTCTCAGATAACCTTTTCTGACTTTTGCACATCCTATCGAGTAGAGAGAGTTCTAGAATCAGAGGAGTCGAACCCTAAGTGTCAAGCTTCTCTCTAGGCAGCGGTGGGGAATGCCTGCCTATGGGCCATCTAAGGCCCGAAAAATCATTTGATCTGGCACTGCCAAGGCATGGCATCGGGGGTGAATTAAGTAAATGTCTGACCAAATGCAGTAGGCTAATTTTTTATGATGATAATTTTGTATGGCCTGCAAATGAGGTTATAAATATCCAAATGGCTCTTGGCAGAAAAAAAAAAAAAGGTTCCCCACCCTGCAGATGTATGGCCTCTGGCTAGCTCACTAAAAACTTCCACCAGGCTTAACTCAAGAATTGCTTGCATTCAAAGACGGTTTACATTCAAATCGTATTTTAACAATATTTAAGGTTAGATATAATATACTGGGATATCAAATGTGCTGAATTCATTGTCACATCTTTATCTGAAACAAGTAGAAAGGATTACATATTATGTAAAATAAAAAATATGGAGAAAAACTGTTTCTCTATAATAACAGTTACTGCAACCTTCTTGCTACAGAAGGAGTCCTTCTAACCCATGTCTGGACTAGCTGGGCCACTTGAGAATTTAACCCCAGAGAACATAGTAAAGCTCTGGCCACCTGGCTGATCACTCCTATGAAGAGTTGCTGGTGACACTACATACCTAAACTCTAACTGGATTTTAGCAGATAACAAAGTAGCATCGTATAGCAAGTGCAGGCAATGAATAGCAAATTGGTGATGACAGTAACTCAATACATTTAGAAGGTCTGATTTTCATGGAAAAAAACAAAACACTTTTCAGTGGGAAAGTTGATGAGGGCAGATAAATTAATTTAGGTGACACAACAAGGTCAATGTTGATGACTTTGGAAAAATGAAAAATGATCAGACATTACTTTTGTCTAAGGTCTCATTCGGGCTGGCTCTGAGAGGGAACACTGACTAGCAGGTTGGTTTTTTACCAGGTGAGGGCTACTAGGTAAGGAAGAACTCAGGAAATACTGGGTTCCAAATACCTATTTTGTTGCAGAAAATATTCCTAACTTGTTTGCTTTTCCTTGAATCCTTTAAAGAACATTTGTACTTCTATCCTGGGTGTCTCTTATTTGTGACTTGGAAGTGCCCAATAATACATCTTACAAACTCATAAAGGATTTCTGTTACTTATACATGTTCTATAGTCCTTAGGGGTTTTCAGATGATAAGACTTGACATCTCTGTAGGTTTTCCTAAGGAGAATGAAGACCAATAAAAATGAAGTTACTGGAATCAATACACACATTGTTATTTACAAAATGTTACTTTTAAGAAGCACCCTTCTAGTCAAGTTTTGCATGTGAAAAAAATGTATCCTTCAATGAGAATAGGTTCTAGCATATGCCAGATTCGACCTAATATTTTGTCTATTAATATAGTGGAAATCCATCCAGGCAGCAACGTCCCTCCCTCATCTCTCAATGAACCCTTGTCAGAATCCTCAAGCAAAAGCAGCACCTATTTTATTCTGAACAATCTTGGGACTCACACTCTAGCATGAACCAATAACAATATCATCCAAATAATTTCAAATGACTAGAACATATACTTCCTCTTTTAGAAGTACTATTTGGAGAAGTGTATCTAGCATATTGTATGCACATGCACAAACACATGCATGGGGGTTGGGAGGGGTCACCATCATGAGATGCCACAGAGATAGCTTTCTAGTGATCTGTGGTGGGAATGAGGAGGACATGACACCCTTGAAAAAACATGTTTTTAAGAGATTAAAGACATTGAATACTCATTTTCCTACCCTGAAGGAAGGGAGATTGAACAGGTTAGTTCATTAGAGACATCACTAACCATGACTTTTTTGGTAAAATCATGGACTGGTACAACCTTAAAACAGTAAGGAAGATCTTGTACAGTAAGAGTACAGAAGCGGGCCTGGCCAGTGGTTGAGCATCGACCTATGAACCTGGAAGTTCATGATTTGATTCAGTCAGGGCCACATGCTTGGGTTGCAGGCTGGAAACCCAGTAGGGGGCCTGCAGGAGGCAGTCAATTGATTAATGATTCTCTCTCATCATCAGTGTTTCTATCTCTCTCCCCCTCTCCCTTCCTCTTTCTGAAATTTATATATATATATATATATATATATATATATATATATATATATATATATATATATATATCTTTAAAAGTACAGAAAGGACCTTGGATATTTCATTTTATAAATGGTGAAACGAAAGCTCATGTTGAGAATGGGACTTGTCTATGCTCACAGAGCGATTTGGTGGGCTAGCTGAAATGAGAACCCACATTTACTTGATATATGACCCTGTTGTTCTGATTTTCCTCGCGACACAATGAATTCTACTTAATATGAGATTATTTTTGTGTTTTTTTTTTTTTTTTTTTTTTTTTTTTGTGGGAAAGGGTAAATAGCATTTTTCTTGGCAGAAAGAAGCTCAAGTCCACCAGCAAGGTTGCCACTGATCCCGGTAAGGTCCAATGGAATATGGTGGAATGTGGTTTGCTTTATTTGGCTGGGAGCATGTCTCTGTAACCTGAGGATTCATTAGTTTGAAATGCTGGCCTTTTGCCTCTTTCCAAGGCCATTTTCGATGCAAATTGTACCCTAGACATCATTTTTAAGTGACAGGAAAATCTCTGGAGATAACAAGAATCAGTCTGTTAAATTTATGGGCCCTCTGCATTTTCTAATCCTTCTTGATAAATAACTCAGTTTCCAGCCAGGGCTGGAACCTAGGAGTTGATAAAGCATCAGTTTAAGCTGCTGACTACTAAATCAAGGTAAGCGATGGCTTAATCGGCCCTCTTCCTCCCTTCACTACCTTCCCACAGAATCCCATCAGACTTCCATGGAGCCAGGTCAACAAGAGACAGACTTCCGACTGCCATTTGTAGTCATGAGACAGCATGGGAAGGGAATGTAGACCAGCAAAAGGACTCAGTTCTCTCTGGTTGAAGGCCTTGAGATTCCGCAAAGCGAGATGGAAAACCTTGACTTAGAGCTTGTGAGGGGCTGTGTGAGGGGACCATCATGAGAAAATGGAGAGGAGATAAGTTATGGGAAAAGTCTAACAACTTAGGTCTTTTGTAGAGAAGACACCTTGGGTGATATTGTATACTCAGCTGCCTTCTTAAACTCATAACCAGAAATCAGGCCTCAGAGCAGAATCCATAGACTATTAGAAAAATGACACATAACCTGCTGTTAGAGGGGCCAGAACAGGAAAGTAGCTTTAATTTTTTTTCCCAGGGCTTGATGATGGAAATTCCCTCCAGAGGCCCACCTTCTTCTGACAAGTTGAGGCAGGTTTCTACTTTTATGAACATGTCATTTGAACAGTAGCTTGATGTAATTAATATACAGAGAAATCACGCTTGCCATGACTGATGACCCAGCATGATAGTCTGCTGTATTAAAATGTTATTGCTTCCATAGGTACATACTAACGAGCAAGGTGCCCAGTGTCTCTCCTTCCTACCCTCAACCTTCTCTATGATCTAAAGAATCAAATTTATCAGTCCATAAAACTTCAGTATTTCAGTGAGAATACAAAACCATTTTCTCTTACTGGTTTTAGGATTTCCATGGAGGTCAAAGGTATTCTCAGGCACAAATGTGAGATTTTGCTGGAAGAATAATGGAAAAAGCAGCATCCATAACCGTCACTTAGACCAAAATTGAGTGTCCTCAAAGCTGTATCAGTTACCAAAATCTGAATGCACTAAAAGCCGTTCTAGAATTGTAAATACTTTTTTTTTTTCTCACAAGTAAGAATATAGCATTTTAGTTTAGGTTGCATCAAGGTTTCCCTAAATGGGTGGACTTGCAAAAACAAAACTTCTTTTTCATCTTTTTTGGGAATGTACTTTAAGTAGGTACAAAGAAGTTTGTGGCCAGGTGGGAGTTTGTTTAATAAACCAAAAACCTGCTCTAAAACCCAAGTTCCTTTTTTTAGTAGATTTTAAATAAATTACTGAATAAACAAATATTTACTTTTAGTCAATGCTGCAGTGAGAGGGGGCAATGATAGGTTTTTCTAGTAATAACTTCTGGATTTTCATGGGGACACTGAGATCTGCACTGCTTCACTTCGAGCTCAAGGAAAATAGCTGTGACTATCGATATCAACCAGTTTCCCTGAGGTTTTCAAAAATTTTTTTCCCCAATGATTTTCCAAATCTAAATTTAGAGAGTAAATGACCCAATCCTTCCTTTTGATGGCAAAAGGGAAATATTCCGTATAAAAGAACGCAAATTAGACACACTCACACACTCGTAGGAAAAATGTTTTTCCAAATAACAGTAAACAATGATCACTAGTCATGATAACAATATTTAAAGAAAATATTGCAACTTTCACGTTTTATCGATAACCCCCCTTTGGGGTTAGAATAACAATAGCCCTCTTCCCGGAAGAAAAATAATCCTATACACCCCATTGCTAATTTAATGGGAAAAAAAAACCCCACAAAATACAAAAACAATCTCAAGGTCAGAAGTAGCTCATCTGTTGGTTTCCCATATTTATAAGTCTTCATATTTTTTAGTTCATGGTTCTCCTATGACAAATGTCACAGTAACAGATCTAGAAGGAGAAAATCACATCAGTAATGACATGACAATTCACTTTATTCTAGTTTATATCTTACCTCTAAGGATTGAAATTCTGAGATGACTAGCTGGGTAGGCAGGGAGCATTCATTTATGATTTATTATCTATCTATCACCTCTTTATGTTTCTTTATTTTTAGGAGCCATAATTATGTATTATTTTTTGGTTTCCAGGAAAACCCAATTGACTGCATATTTTTGTGTATATACTGCCAATAAGGAAACTTGTTTTGTGTTACATGCTTAAATAAACTAATCTAAAAGGAATTAGTTTAATGAAGATATGTTTATGATCATTTAAGCATTCTACACGTTTTTTAAATTTCTTTTTTTTTAATTAAAAAAAAGTATTAAAGTATTTCAAAAAGTATTACATATGTCTCCCTTTTTTTCCCCTTGACCTTCCCCTGGCCTCCCCTACCCACCAGTGTCTTGTGTCCATTGGTTATGCTTATATGCATACATATAAGTCCTTCAGTTGATCTCTTAACAACCCCCCTCAACCCTCCCCGGCCTTTCCGCTGTAGTTTGACAGTCTATTCGATGCCATTCTATACCTTCTTAAACTTACTAATTATACAATCAACAAAGTTCATTGGAAAACATTCTGTAACAAATTAGCATTGTGTTATCTAGGTTTAAAAGTATGAACTGTAAATAATTGACTTTAGAGAGTTATGGCGGGGGGAGGGGAGGAGGCACACATTTTTGAATAGCCATTGGTTCATCTAAGATTAACATTTCCTCCCAATCTCCAAACTTCATTCTGCTTCAAAATTTCACCAAGTCTTATCTTTCAATTTCTAACCAATACTGTGGTTAGGATGTTTTTTCCTGGGGAAATTATGAGGAGGAAACAGATATTAATACCTAATACTGACAACAACCCTTTTACAAATGAAAGGTTTATGGTAACAATCCATCAACAGAAAGAAGGTTGTGAGAACACAGAGAAATGGAATATTCAGAGCAAAGGCTAGGAGCAAGCACTCTGGAAAAGTCTAGAATACTGAATTTTGATAGGAAGCATGAATGCAGCTAGAAATCCAGAATGAGGTACCCATAGCTAAAGGGAAGGTTTGTAAGTTTCTCAACACTTTGAAGTAGAACGCCCTGGAGGCAGGCTTGGCCTCGCCCAGGATTTTGCCATTGCTAACTCCGTCAGAAATTCAGGAGAAGAAAAGTGAAGTTGACGAAATGCTTTCGGAACAACCTGGTTCATAGATTTTGAAATAGTGGATTCATGTGCCACCTTTTAGTCATTTCTGGCTTTTAAGCTTCTGGGCAAATATGAATAATCACATAGAGAGTCCACAAAGTCATAAATGTTGGGAAGGACTAGCTAGTAATTGTGGTTGGTCTTCTATGCAATGTCTGCTACCGGGTGGCCTCACCTGAGGGTGGGTCCTGAGCCACCTCCCTCCTGGGTATCCCCACCCAGGGGCTGTGCCTGTTGCTCAGCAGGTCATGGCTCTGAAGGACTTCTAGGTGCCTGGGGTCACAAGAATCAATTCCTGCTCCAGAGACACTCTTGGCTGATCTGGCAACCAAGTGACACCGGGGTCTTCTTGGTATCTTGTACCATCTTCATGTTCTCTTCTTCATGAAACGCTTCTGTGTATATCCCAGAGGCAAAGTGTGAGACACAGTAAATTTTATGTGTTTTTTTTCATAGTTTTCTGTTTGTTTTATTTTGTTTTGATGAAATATTTGCAGTATGAAGTTGAATCATGCCATGCAGAGTACTAGATGCTGAGTTAAAATTTTCATGAGGAACACAATCCACCATTGGTCTTCAGTCCTTGAAATGCCCATGTTTTTCCTAAAAACCTACATGTAAAAATCCGGGTCCTCTCTGACCCTGGAAATCTATGTAAGGTTGGGCAATTTGAAGATCAAGAAAAGCACAAGCCTGCCTAAATGCTTTGTAACTTCTGTCCTCACAATCTCTTTTTCCTTTCTGAGCTCACTTTTATATATCCAAACATGTCAAGAAACTCAACAGAGCAAGTCTTTCCACTTAGAAATATTCAACCTAGCAAGAAGATAGTGTGGCTATAATTAAGCATTTGCTTCTCTTCAGACCTAATAGAGCAAAAATCCTGCCACTTTCCAATATTCACTAGACTAAGAAAGTTATAGCTTCAATGTTTGAACTTCCTCATTATGCCAAGGATACTATTTCATCGATACTCTTTCCCAAGATCATTAACATTTCAAAGGGGATGAAAAATATGTCTTTTTGCCTCCTCTGGCCTTTTACACACCAGCTTTACTCAATCTAAAGATGAGAGGTGCTATGGTCTGAATGTCTGTGTCCCCACGCAATCGATATATGGCAATCTTAACCTCCAAGGTGAAGTCATGAGGTGGGGATGTTGGGAGGTAATTAGGTCACAGGGATGAATCCTCATGATGATATTAGTGTCTTATAAGAGAGAGGCCAGAGAGAGTTCACTAGTCCCTTCCTCCAGGCAAGGACATGGAAAAGACCTTTCTCTATGAAGCAGAAAAAAGTTTTCACCAGACAGTGAATCCCCTGGGGACTTGATTTTGGACTTCCAGCCTCCAGAACTGTGAGAAATAAATTTCTGCTTTCCACAAGCCACCCAGTTTATGGCATTTTTCATTATAGCAGCTTTTTTTGACTCAGACAAGAAGGTAGGTGGATACTTACTACTTTTAAAGGAAGAATTTTTTGTTTGTTTGTTTATGATCTCATCATAAATTTCTGCTCAAGGAACAATATTTTTTTAAATGTTATAATTTTTATATTGCCCAAAGCACCTCACCTAACACAGTGCCTTAGACATTCTTTCATTAATAAATAAAAAGATGGGTGTATCTACTAAAAGAAGACCACAGGTGTGCCTTAAACTCTGAGAGAAAGGTTGGCAAACAGTTAAATGTCCATTGCAACAGAAGGAAGGAGATGGTTAGATGCTGTCATCTCCCAAACTTTTCCTTTCATTGTCTATTGAGCGTATTCGAGTTTTGTTTTTTGTTAGTATGACCCCTAGACCCCCTAGATTTATCCTTACGAGTACGTCTTCATTAGGCATGTCTTGTCCTATCACAGAAAATAATGCAGACACGTGCTTCACAAACCAATGGGAATCATAGGAATGCCTGGGTTGGCATTTAGAATTAACACACTAAGAAACACATTGCCTCAGAAGTAACTGAGCTGATGGGGGTTGCAAAGGCACAGATGCAGTGACATCGTGGAGAATACCTGGCCTCTGGCTAAGATTTCTTTTCACTGTCTCCGCTCAAAAACTCGGGGCAGCACTGAAGCAACTTGAATGGTTTCTAAATATATCTCACAAAATAAACCCCCGTGCAGATATTTGAGAACAATGTTGTCAGGAAATGTACAGCCTGTGTTACACTTCACGGGAAAGTGTTTTTCCAAAGGGTTAACACAGATGAGTCATCTTGCACTCAAATGCCAGTTCTCTGGAGGCGGGATTCCTGTAAACAGCCAGACACTTTGAACTTATGGTTTTCACTTTATGTCATATTCCAACCACTAAACCAACACGGCACGGCGGAGTTCTTCTCCGCTAAACCAAACACACCCACCTCATGGAAACTTACTCTGGAAAAATGAGAAGGATCTTCCTAGAGAAAACTCACGTCCATCTCCTAGACAGGGACGAATCTTCTGCTGCAAATAGGACAAGGCCACCCCCAACTCACAGACTGGAGATCAGGGCACCTGATTCCAGAGGTACAGGGAGTTGCTTTGCAAATGTAACGTGTACCTGTTAAGACTTATATAACTCTTCCAAGAGTGACCTGCCTTGGAGCGCTGACAACCTTTCAACTTGACTTAAAAAAACAATGACTGCCTTAAAGATTTCAAAGCTCCTCAGGTTTCTTGTTCACCTTATAGATATTCCTTTATTATAATACACTAATTACTTTAATCCACCTCCCCCACTTGCCTGTATGATGCTTGAAGGAGAGAATCATACCTTACTAGTTTTAAGAAGTGTCATCTCCAAAGTACTCTTATCACACAGTAAGCACTCCACACGCGTTTGTCGAATGAATGGATGAATGAATGTTTTTCATCATTTCCATTTATTCCATTTAACACAGCAACGATGAGAATGGTAATCGGTTTTGTATTTGAGGACATTTCATTATGAATTTAACAGTCCTCCTTAAATTGGTGCAATTGCTGTTTGTAAAGTGAATAGATCATAATACAGATCTTTCAAGGAAACGACCTCTAACCTATTCATGACCAAGTATGTCAACAGGAGCCCCAGCACTTAGTATTTATCCATCAACGGATGCATGAATACAAAGATGTGGGATATATACAAGGGAACAATATTCAACCATGAAAAAGAAGAGAACACTGCCATTTGCGACAACATGTCTGGACCTTGAGCACTTTATGCTAAGTGAGGTAAGTGAGAGAGAGACAAACACTGTACAATGTCACTG
This sequence comes from Murina feae, assembly GCA_004026665.1. Lineage (NCBI taxonomy): Eukaryota > Metazoa > Chordata > Mammalia > Chiroptera > Vespertilionidae > Murina > Murina feae. Next base: position 39,713 of record PVJC01000392.1, read on the forward strand.
ACATATGGAGTCTTAAAAAAAAAAGTGAACTCAGAAAAATAGAGTAGAATGGTGGTTACCAGGGGACAATGTAGAACTTAGGACAATGCATATGAATGCTGGTCAAAGGGTGTTGTTGATGGTGTGGGCCATGTGGGGAATGCTTTTGTCAAAACTTGTTGAACCTCAGAACTGTGTATTTCAGTGTAAGCAAACATATCTCAGTTAAAAAATTTAAAAGAACTTATTTTAACTAACCACCTCTCATATAATCAGAGGAAGATATTTTTATGAAGAACTTAGGATCACTTCTACATATCACTTCTATAAATCATTCACAAATTTCTGCTCATAAATGTTTACTTTCAACACACATTACCAGTGGTTAAAACACATTAGGGACATGGCAATGAGAAGCTGTAAATCTTGATAATTCAAGCTTTAAAATCCCTCCCTGTCTCCTTTCATTCCTCCTATTTTCTAGCTTGACTGAAGGTCTGAAAATTTAAAGTAACTGCCTTAACTCATCCCTTGGAAATTCTAGATAAAATCATTGTCCGTGAAAATAAAATGCGATTTCAATGGTGCCCAGGGTTTTCCTATGCTTGTGGCAGGGATTAAATTCTACACTGTACTCCAATGTTCCCAGCCACTCATCCTAGGCCAAATATTACTTCAGACTTTAACACTGTCTCCTCAGGATATGAAAAATTTCCATATTTACACACGACGTTCATGGAGGTTTGCTGTGCAGCCCTGAAGGACAGGGACAGGGATCAAATGACTGACACTCAAATCCTTAGAACAGAAAAGAGTTCTGAAGGCAGAGCACCACTTTATTAAATGCCTCCAGGGCGCTTGTTCTGAGTAAAGTCATGAGTAAAGTCACCATCTTACTTTAATTCTCCCAGTATTCCCAACAACTACACATGGTATTATTAGGGTACAGAGTGGGTGGGGCTGTGGTGAGCTGAAACAAAAGATTGGCAAGGCTGATGGAGTCTCCAATGAGTTCAGACTTCATGCCAATTCACCTTGCACCTGTGAAAGACCATATGAGCTACAGCATAGAAGCCAAGAGGAACCTAAGAGGAAGGCCAGAAAGAAAAGTGAAGTCTATAGACATCCAAGAAAAGCTTCTACCTGAACCAGAACAGAAACAAAGACACAGGCAAGGGAGGGAAAGTAGAGCATCAAACAGACATAATCAGCTGAAGGGTGATCCGGATAAGAGGATGAGGGAAGGACTAACGGTGACTCTTGGGTTTCTATTTTGAAAACAGGATCCTATGACTTATTGAGAAAGGGCGGGAGGAGATGCCACGCATGTTGCCTTGTGAAACCCGCTGAGCTATGCTTTGAACATGTGCTTAGTGGGTGGTGTCTGTCAAATGTCAAGATGTTGGCTGAGCACAGGGCTCTGCAGTGCAGGAAACCAAACTGCATTCAAGAGGACACTGGGAAGTTGTTGGTTTTAGCAGATGAGTGGGCAAGTGTGGTCTGTGGAAAAGACCAAGAATGACCAGATCATATGGAAGAATGTCACAGACTTAGGAAGAGATGGTGGAGTTTCAGGAAGGGAGGAGTCTAGAGTGTCAAATCACATAGGTAAGTCATGTTGCCACGGAACTGAAAAATATCCATTCGAGTTTTGGCAAAGGGCGACTTCAGAATTTTGTGAGAACCTTTACATGGAGTTTCTAGGGTAAGGCTAGAGAGTGGAATAGGATGTGAGTGAGTCCGTAGATGAGCTGAGGTAGAGATTGAATAATCACTCTAAAAGTTTTATTGTGGAAGGAAAGAGAACTATGGTGACAGATGGGAGTAATGCGGACATAATTTTTCTCCCTTTGTGTCACAGTTTTAATGAGCTATTTATATTGTTTTATGTTTAGAAGGAAGTGGGAGGTGGGAGCTTTTGTTTCAAGATTGAGGATAAATACCAGAAAGAGGTCTAAGAAGAGAAATGCCACAGAACTCTGCCAGGCCAAGTACATCTGGACAAAAGGGGGACCTTTCTTTCTTAGGGAATGGAGGACAAATGGAAAGACAGATAATGAAACTATTCCTTATTTCCTCTGGAAATCCCAAACAGGGAAGAAATACAATTCCACTGGCCAATAATTGATGATTCCCTGTCGAAGTGTCTCCGTCTGCCAGGAAGAGCCTATGATTTAAGGTAGGGAATCTGCCTCCCTGTCTGCTCTGGGACCATTAGCTGGGGAACAAATAGGCTTGCAGAGAGAGGGAGGGAGAGGGGACAAATGGACTTTCCCTGGGTCCAATCTCGCAGTAGTTTTATTCTCTGTGGAAGGGAACAGATGTTCTCTTTTTCATCGAGAAAGCACCATGCTTCCTCCTCGACTTCATTTTAAACAGGAGGTTTCCAGAGAGGCCACCCACAGCTCTGAGTGTTCCCACTGAGAGGAAAAATAAATGCCAAACCCATGTGCACAGAGCAAGGAGGAGCAGCTGAAAAAAAACAACACAAAAAACAAAACAAAAAACCCCCCCAAAACTAAAAAACTCCAATTCTACAGCCAGACTTGCTTAACTGGATTAGAGGCAAAGATTGGGTTTACCAAGCTTTTATTATGTTGAAACCACGAATAGTTCATTGCCATTGATAACAAGCAACTTAAATCACAGTGATAGTCCAACTTACTACACCTGGAAAACCGGGGGTTCTAAGAAATATAGCATGTGCATTTGTGTATTTCTTTGTTTTATTTTCCTAGGGATTCATATGGTAATGGGGAGGGTACAGAAAGATGCCAGGTTTAAGACACTCGAAATTTACAAGTATTAACAATGCTAACCAGGGATTTCTGGTCAGAGGAAAGTAAGTGGAGATGGGATGTCTCTGGAGTCCTGGGGAAATAAACACACCTAGGTTAGAAAACCAGCCACTCACTTCGCCAAACACAGCTTTGTGTGACTCTGGGTAATTATTTAACCTTCCTATGCATCAATTTTCTTGATCATAAAATACCGGGTCTAACAAGCACATTCTGTATAGGGCTAAATAAATAAATATATGTTCCATTCACATATATTAGTATATGTAATAATATTTATTATTATACATATTTTATACGAGGCTTACTTATTTATTAGTATATATTTTAATCCATCCAGATCCTGCTGGGAAACAGAATTCACAGAATGGTTCAAATGCAGACTGTTTTTTTTTTTTTTTTAATCTTTGTTGTTCAGATTATTACAGTTGTTCCTCTTTTTTCCTCCCATAGCTCCCCTCCTCCCAGTTCTCACCCCACCCTCTGTCCTTAACCCTCCCCACCCACCGTTGTTCTCCTCCATAGGTGTATGATTATTGTGCAGTCCCTTCCTGCACCCTTAACACCCTTTTCTCCCTGAAATTTGTCAGTCTACTCCCTTTCTATGCCTCTGATTCTATTCTATTCACCAGTTTATTCTGTTCATCAGATTTTTTTATTCACTTGATTTTTAGGTTCAGTTGTTGACAGATATATATTTGTTGTTCATAATTTTTATCTTTACTTTCTCTTCTTCCTCTTCTCAAAGGATACCTTTCAGTATTTCATATAATACTGGTTGGGTGGTGATGAACTCCTTTAGCTTTTTTTTGTCTGTGAAGCTCTTTGCCTGACCTTCAATTCTGAATGATAGCTTTGCTGGGTAAAGTAATCTTGGCTGTAGGTTCTTGCTATTCATCACTTTGAATATTTCTTGCCACTCCCTTCTGGCCTGCAAAGTTTCTGTTGAGAAATAAGCTGACAGTCATATAGGTGCCCCCTTGTAGGTAACTGACTGCTTTTCTCTTGCAGCTTTTAAGATTCTCTCCTTGTCTTTTGCTCTTGGCATTTTAATTATGATGTGTCTTGGTGTGGTCCTCTTTGGATTCCTTTTGTTTGGGATTCTCTGTGCTTCCAAGACTTGTAAGTCCACTTCTTTTACCAGGTAGGGAAAGTTTTCTGTCATTATTTCTTCAAATAGGTTTTTAATATCTTGCTCTCTCTCTTCTTCTGGCACCCCTATAATTCTGATGCTGGTACGCTTGAAGTTGTCCCAGAGGCTCCTTACACTGTCTTCATATTTTTGGATTCTTTTTTCTTTTTGCTTATCCATTTGGGTATTTTTTGCTTCTTTGTATTTCAATTCTTTGACTTGATTCTTGTGTTTCTCTAGTCTGTTGTTGGATCTCTGTATAATATTCTTTATTTTAGTCAGTGTATGCTTAGATTTATTGAAGGTCTCACTAAGTTTATCAGTGGTTTCTAGAAAATTTTTGAAAAACCTTATAACCATGGTTTTGAACTCTATATCCTGTTGTTTGCTTTCCTCCATTTCTGTCATATGTGATCTGTTTCTTGTCTCTGCATTTTGGCTGCTTCCCTGGGTTGATAGAGTGGCTTTCTGTGTTAGGTGATCATTGAAAGGAATTGACCTCCAAGCCACTTGGTTATGAGAATCAGCTGTGTCTACAGTGGGAGAACTTCTGTGCTGGAGACACCCTTACAGGGCAAGAGTTGTTTCAGTGGGGCTTTGGTGCTCACTGAGTCTGCCCCCTGAGTGTGTCCCTTATGAATCCGAGGAGTTGTATTTAGGATGGTACCGCTCTGACCACTGGGTACTCTGGGTCTTGTATCTCCAAGGAGTTGCTACTTTAGCCTTTGCCTGAGGCTACTCAGCCTTTTATATGCAAAAGCCTCTGTGAGAAGCTTGGGTGGGGCGGGCTCTCGGGAGTCTACAGGCTGGAGCAACCAGCTATGGTTGCTTCTCAGCCCTGCCCTAAGAGGCACTTGGTCTCAAGGTGCTCTGGAGTTCCTCCTGGTGCCAGACGGTGCCAGTCGGTGCCAGACAATCCAGCTCCTCTCCTTATGGTTCTGAGTCCCCAGAAACTCGCCTGGAACTGGAGTTCAGAGCCGCTGGGAGCTTGTGCCTCCCTCCAATACGAAATGCTGCCAGCCCTTTCCAAGAGCTCCTTCGCGTGTGCCTCCATACCTCTGCACTTTATTTCCACACTTTCTCTGAGTCTCAGTCTCTTTCTAGTTGTAGAATTTCCACTCAGCCAGCCTTCCTGTGGGTCTGGGTGGTGTCCATTTTTTCTTTTCATTGTGATTTTGAAATGGTTGTGCACGGCCGCAATTCTGGTGTTTACCTATGCCACCGTCTTGGTTTCTCCTGTTTTGTGTTTTATGTATTTTTATTGATTTTAGAGAGGAAGAGAGATTGAAACATCAATGGTGAAAGAAAATCATTGACCAGCTGCCTCCTGCACATCCCACACTTGAGATTGAGCCCGCATCCGGCATGTGCCCTGACCTTTCAGAAATGAACAGTGACCTGCTGGTTAATAGATTGATAGATGCTCAACCACTGAGTCACACCAGCCAGGCTCAAATGAAGGAATTACTTACAGAGATGAATGTGGGATAAGGGCACACAAAAGGAGAGGAGACTTAGCAGGCAACCATGGGGAGCCATTGCTACCCCAAGAGACACAGAGAAAACAATGTTAGGTAAGCCCTGAAAAGGGGATCCCCTCAATGGTCATGAAGCCATTGAGTCCCCGCCAGAGATCCCATATATATGAAGAAGTGAAGCAGGAGAAGAAACTTCAGATCTTATTTCCTTCCACCCTCAATCCCTTTTTGATGCCTGCCTTTGGCCAAAGCCAAAAGAGGGAATGGTGATAACTTCCTGTGATGTTAAAATAACAGAGCATAGAGCAACACAAAGAGGAGAGATGGGATCTGGATCAGAACAGCGCTAAGCGAAACTCTATTTTCCAGACAGTTTTTTAATCCACTCATCTACTGATGGGCACTTAGCCTGTTTCCAAATCTTCACTATGGTGAATTGTGCTGCTATTACCATAGGGGTGCATATATCCTTTCTAAATAGTATTTCTAGTTTATTGGGATATATTCCTAGAAGTGGGATCACTGGATCAAATGGGAGTTCCATTTCCAGGGATGCAAGGATGGTACAATATCTGCAAATCAATACGTGATAGATCACATAAACAAATTTAGATAAAAATCACAGTCATATCAATTGACACAGAAAAAGCATTTGACAAAATCCAATACCCTTTCTTGATAAAAACTCTCAGCAAGATGCGAATAGAAGAATCATACCTCAACATAATAAAAGCCATATATGACAAACCCACAGCCAACAAACTCAATGGGCAAAAACTAAAACCATTCACTCTCACCACTCCTGTTCAACATAGTACTGGAAGTACTCATCATTGCGATCAGACAAGAAGAAGAAATAAAAGGCATCCGAATGGGAAAACAAGAAGTAAAACTGTCCTTATTCACAGAGGACATGATTCTGTACATAGAAAACCCTAAAGATTCCATCAAAAAATTATTAGATTTAATAAATGAATTCGGCAATGTAGCAGAATACTAAATTAATGCCAAGAAATCTATGGCATTTCTATACACCCATAATGAACTTATAGAAAGAGAGACTAAAAAAACAATCCCATTTACCATCACACCAAAAAAGTTAAGATACTAGGAATAAACTTAACTAAGAAGGTATTATATGAAATCTTACCTTCTTTAAATTGAACTTAAGAATCAGAACCACCTAAATTGTTATTTTTTACTTTATTATACCATTATTTTCCTTCTGTATTACTTACTGACCATTAATAGACAGAAAAAATGTTCTTCACCCCTGCTTAAGCTAAAGTGACTACAAAAGAGAAATAACAGATAACTATTTGAATAAGATTTAGTGTGGAACTTTTATACATATCACTCGCAACATTTTCACTGACATTTAAAAATATGATTTAACTTATATTTAAAAATGTATGTAATCTAAATAATAGCAATTAAAGACTATTAAATAATTGGCTGCCTCCTGCATGGCACCCAGGCACCTGCAATCCAGGCATGTACCCTGACTGGGAATCGAACTGTGACCTCCTGGTTCATAGGCCAATGCTCAACCACTGAGCCACACCAGCCAGGCAACATGTTTCTTGAATGCACAGTGATCTAAGGGGCTGCTCAGTGTTCAGTGCCTGCTTTGCTTCTTCCTGGAACCTCTGTCCATATTCTCTGCTTGACTCCCATCTACAAGTTTCCTGAATTCAAATGCCTAAGCATTTTCTCCAGAGTGACATTCTGGTACTGTCATGATGAATTTGACTTCACTCTTTTGCTTCTGCACACTACCTTTTGCATATTTATCGTTTGTAACACTGCCTTTTAATTGCTGAATTAATTATTTGCTTTTCCCACTAAAATGTGAACGCTTCCCAGTGCTCACCTCCATCTTTCACATCTGCATCTTAAACACCCAGTGCAGAGTCAGGCACCAGGGCAATGCTCCATGTATATTTATTGACCAAGTTGCACTGCTGTAATCTCAGAGAAGATGCGTGTATGTGCTACAATGATAGACCGCATTGAAGGCCATGTCAGCAACTGGATAAAGCACGTCGATTCCTTTGCAAGGTCTTATTTATTATTATGCTGCCAAGGTTCATTCTCTATGTTTGCTTACATCTAAGTCATTGTGCTTAGGATAAAATGGTGACCTCCCCTTTGAATTCCACACATTCTGCCTCTCACAGCAGGGAACTCTACCCAGTCAGCATTTTCATGTCCTAAACTACCTTCAAGGCATAAGGTCTTACTTAAAATAATAAATGGTCATCCTTCAAGAGTCAATTAGAATCAGAATCATAACAGTTTCTTTCTGGGAAGGACGGTCTTAGGAGACATGTATTTCAACTGGAGTTAAACTGACTCATGAATTTGATAATTGCCCTTCCTGCTGGGAACCTTAGCTTCTATTCCATTTCTAGCAGATGCAGCATACTGCAATCTACATAGTCCCTTGCAACTGTAGCATCTGTCCAAATCGCTCCAAATTTTTATCAAAAAAAGAAAAAAAAAAGAACACTTATTTAGTGGCTGTTTCAGTCATTCCAAAGAGTCTGGAAACGATAACATGTAGCCAAATGAAAATTTCAAGGCTGCAAGTCATGTTATTGTTTTTCCTCAACCAGACTGTTTTTCGCTTAGAGCTCAAGTCAACTTTAAGTGGTCCCTGCGGGGACATCTGATAGGAAGTGCTCCTTAATTCGGAGGGGAGCGCAGCAAGAGCAGAGGGTTAGTGGGGCTCTCCACACGCAGACACTTCTTCCCCCACATTCACATGGTGCCTGTGGTAGACCAGTTACCAGGATGTAAGTGCCAGACTCTGGGAAAGGTCTCCCCTTTGCAAAGATTACCACAGAGTGGCGGAATTTGATTTTATTATTAATTCCAAATATATGTGTACACATTATCATATAGAGTGTCCCCAAAATGTGTCTACACACTTTAATAGCTGATAACTCCATTTTCACTCCTTTCAGATTTAAGTGATTTGAAATAATGGATGAAGCCACACTAAGCTTTGACCAAAGAAAGCTTCTCCTAAACTGGACTTTTTTTTTTTTTTCATGGGATGCATGAAAGATAAAGTTTACGGCACAAAACCAGCAACAGTCGATGAATTGAGGGCACACCAATACAGACCAAAATGATTCTTGATGTTGCGATTCCGTTGCTTCGCGTTATCAGCAGTGCCTGGACCAGAACAGCCATCAATTTGAGAACAAGCACTGACAAAATAAATTATTCATTGATGGATTTCTTTACAGTTTGGAAATGAACCCTATATTAACAGAACACTGACTTTCTAATTATTCAAAGTGCATATACATTTTGGGGGGGTCACCCTGTATATATTATATATAACATATATGTATGTATATGTTGTTAATTTTAATCTGATGTGTTTGACGTTCCTATTCATTATGAACAGAGTCCTTTGGACCCACAGATGAGTGAGTCAGCCCCAGGGCCAGAACACATCTCTGTGGACAGCACACGTCCAGGGGAGGGGAGGAAAAAGGGGAGGCATGATAGGTGTATGGCATCACAGAGAATGTGACACGGAGGCATAAAGAACAGAACCGGACAGGGCATAACTGGGCCATTTACGAGTGATTCGGTATTTATGGCTCAACGAGCAGGGAAGGGTGGAGATGAACAGGGCAGAGGGGCAAAGTGAGAAGGGGCCGGGACCCAGAGTCTCGGGATTTTCCCGGCTGGTAACGGATGCCCAGGGAGTATTTCCAAGCAGGAGAAAGGCCTGGCCAGGGTTCTGTTTGAAGAGAAGGCTCTGACCACAGTGGAGAAGATGGATGGGCCGGAGGAAGCCGGAAACCAGGCTGGAGGCGGCTGCAGTATTCAGAGTTCCTGGCGTTGGGAGCTGGTCTAGAACTGGAGAAGTGGGGTGAGAAGAAAGGCACACATCTGAGCTGCAAGGCCCAGGGAACTGCTTTTAATGAAATCTACAATCGACCACATTTATCTGACATTAAACATATCACACTGATTTGTTTCACACCCCAAATCACTCACCCTCTGAGAGTTTCCCATTTGACTCTACCACTGCCCACCAAGGATCTCTCTCCCTCTCTCTCCCTCCCTCCCTCTCTCTTTCTCTCTCTCTCTCTGTCTCTCTCTCTTTCTCTCTCTCTCTCTCTCTCTCTCTCTCTCTCTCTCTCTCTCTCTCTCACACACACACACACACACACACACACACACACACACACACCTGACCCTGGCATTTAAAATGCTCTGCTGAAAGCGTGCCGAGCTGCTCAGAATCACATCACAAAATGAAGCAGAGAAATTCAACTTAGGGCCTGGGCATGGCTCTCACGAAGGTCACCTCAATTTGGGAAATTGAAAAACAATGTTAAAAATGTTGGCGTGGAGATGGAGGAGGGAAACGTCTCAGGGGAGCTGACTTATCCTGGAGTCTTCATCTCACCTTGAAAGTAAATGCATGACCTTGGGCTCTGTGTTGCAAAGACATTCCCAGTGCAGAGCAGGAATGTGGTTTCAGGAGCCGAGGAGCACTGCAGTCTGAGGTTTGTCTGCAGGCCCAGTTGTCAGAGGCAGCCCCTCAGCCCGTTACAACACAGGTTCCTCTGTCTTGAGGAGGTCTCTGAACATCAGAGGGAGTGAAGGGGTTCCTGCGGCAGCTGTGGCTCATGGTGGCCCAGAGGCTAGCGGTCTAAATGGCTCTCGTGGAAAAGGGGAGTGCAGGAATAAATGTGTCCATCCTTGATGCTCAGGGATACCGAGAGCTGTTGATTCAGCACAAATTCCACTTTCATTCATTTTTTTTTCTTTTCTCTTTTCCTCTGGGACAGGGAAGAACTGGATTGATGCGAAACAACTGCCCCCTGTCTTGAAGGAGATGCTCAATGTGCACTGAAGTCCCTCCGTTCAGATCACAAGCATTTGTTTTCTGATTCAGGCAGAAAGAAGAAATTCCACTCCTTTTTCCTTAATTTAAGCAGACGGTTGCTAAGTGCATTTTTTAAAGCCTGAAGAGGTAAAACTAGGCCACGGCGGTGACATTAGCTCCAGGAAAAACAGTCTGATTTACACTTGACGGCAGTTATTTCAACTTTTCAAGTAATGTAATCTTAGGGAGACCTCAGTTCCAAAAATATGACAATGGATTAAGTAGAAAATCAAACTGCACAGGCTCGTTTTATTTCCATTAAACTTCATTCTGAATCCTGCAGAAGTTGATATTTGGTTTTATTATTGTTAATTCCAAATATAATAAATACTCGTCTCAATCTCAGTTGATTTATTATCATTTAAAATAGTAGAATGTTTGCAGCTTTCACTATATAGGAGATATCATAGGATTTGGTCCAAACTACTAGTTTATGTCTTATTTGGCTAAAAATAGTGTGGTCTAAGTTCTTAGAAAGCGTACACTATAGGCATAACTTTGTTTGAGGAAACAGTAATAATCCTACCTGTAGTTATTAAACACATTGTTTTGTGGAAAAGAATAATGGCATGTGTGTGCAGAGAATACTGCCCCTATATAGTATGTTTGTGTATATCATTTAATGTTTTGTTACTAATATTGGGCTTTTCTTTTTTGTAA
>PVJC01000392.1:50780-112746 GCA_004026665.1 Murina feae
GAGCAGGTGGTGCCAGGCCAGGCCAGCCAAGGTGCATGCCAGAAGGCAAAGGGAGGGGACAGCAATGGGAGAGGAGGGGTGGGGCTGCGCCAGCAGGTGTCTCCTGCAGAAGGAGGCCTACTGAGAGCTTAGGTTTGGAAAGCGGGCCTAAGCTGTCAGTCAGTAGGACATCCTCTGAGGGCTCCCAGGCTGTGAGAGGGTGCAGGCTTGGCTGAGGGTCACCCCCTCACCCCTGCCCTGAGTGCACTAATTTTTGTGCACCGAGCCTCTAGCTTCCCATAAGAATGCAGTAGTTATTGTCACTAATATACTTAGAACAAGATCAAGGGTCCGTACTCTGTTATCACCAAGCAGTTGACTCTCCAAGACAGGAGGCAGAATGAAGTTTCAGGGGCATGCATGGTGGAGGGCAAAGGCCTGGATGTGAATGCCAGCACTCTGCTCCCCCTTACCTCTGTGACCTTGGGCAGGCCACCTGACCTGTCCATGTCTCATTAACTGTACCAAATGATCTTGGCCTCTCTCATTTTTATTTACTATAGAAAGAGGCTCACAACAGACTGAGGTGGTAGAAGTCAGTCAGTGTATAACGTGTCTGTCATGTAGTGTTATCAATGGTTGTCATTATTATTTCTGTATGTTGGCTGTTCACATCACTGTTGGTATTTTTGGGGGGGAGAAATGGAGGTCTGGGAGGCAGAGAGCTGAGACAGTGTTGTTTATTATATTACAAAATAATTTAAATTGGAAAGGTCAATATTAGCCTCATTTTAATTAGATGATGATAAATAGGCTGATGTAGAGTTAGGGATGAGAAAAGAACATTGAATCCAAAACCTACCAACAAAGTAGTGGGCCTTCCTCATTATATGTGCTGAATAAATGAAGGCAAGTGAGTACAGTCCCTTGGAAGAAAAATAATAATTTTGCCCTGGCTGGGTGGCTCAGTTGGTTGGATTGTCATCCCATACACCAAAATGTTTCCAGTTTAATCTCTGGTTGGGCATGTATGAGAGGCACCCAATCTCTCTCTCTCTCTCTCTCTCTCTCTCTCTCTCTCTCTCTCTCTCTCTCTCAAACATAACTTCAGGTGAGAATCAGAAACAAAAAATAAACTTGAGGCAAAAAACATCTTAGAGTCTAATTACTTTGTTTGTAATCCCTGCTATAACATCAGTGTTTAGTATGCATCAAATTTTAAATATCTGCACTACTGTTCTCAAAATCCATCTAAAATTGTCCAAATTTACATAAAAAAACAACAAGTTTGCATTTAGATCCCTCATCCTGCTGGGACTTGCAGAGAAGGAGCAATGAGCATAGAGCACATGCTACAGTGCAAGGTGGCACCGTTCACGCTCATGTAGATGACAGCGCTTCTCTGTGGTATTCTAGATGTAGTAACTTCAATTCAAACAGAAGTACTTGAGAGCAGTGAGTAAGAAGAGTAATACTCTCTACTTTGGGGACAGAGTGATATCTTAGCCAATGCTATCGCCTTGAGGGTTAGTAAGCATGCCATTTGACTGTCTTCAATCTGCTACAGGAATTGCATGCAAGACTCTTTATCTTCCCTAAACGTGATGAATGGGAGCATACATCAACACCCAGAGCTTCAACTTTCTCTCCTGAGCTTCCCTGAGGAGGATCATCTACCACAGGGAACAATAAAAAGACAGCAGGAACTTTAAAAAAATGGATAAAGGTGGGGAGAAAAATCCATCTATTTCATCACTGAATCTCAAATAAATAGATGACCTTTCTAAGGGCACCCTTAGAGGCCTAATGTGATCCAAATTGATGGACAAATGTTCTCCCTATGGAGCACAGTGACCTGTTTCCTTCAAAAGAGCCGAAGACCGAGTGAAATCTCTTAAAATATCTCACCCTTGGTGCCTCCACCATTTTCCTTTGTTGCTCTTTAATTTGAGACGTTTGTCAAGGAAAGAAAATATATGTCCTCGGGGAGTTCCTTTGTGCAGTTAGAAAGGATGCACTCTCTCTGAGAACATCCCAACGCACGCTGTTGCATTTCTCATTCATTGCTCAGTTTTTCAGCCAGAGCTAAGACATGTTCCCCAGCCTCAGGGACAATTCTTTTCTTAATGGATGTCGACCTAATAGGTTGAGCCCTTGGACCACCTGCTTTAGAGACCCAGAGGATCACTGCTGCAACCAAAAGACTAATTTTTAATCCCCAAAATGACCAAAGCCACAACAAAAGGGAAAAAGAAAAGAAAAGAAAACAAAACAAAATAAAAATCCTGGACATATCATTAAAAAGAAGGACACTGATGAATCATGTATTGTGTTTTACAAGATTCCACATGAGTAAGATCCTTCCTTGGGCTTTCTTAACGAGCTTCCTGTTGTTAGGAGCAAAGCCATGTCTATCCGGAACCTCCATTTCTCCCTCTTTTATATGCACAGATCAGAGGACAAGGTGGGGCAAAGTTGGTCTACAGTTGTTCATATGGAAAGTAATACAGTGACTAATAAACAATAATGCAAGAATAAGCTCTGTGTTTTGTATACTCACAACTGTCAATCTACTTTTGCCTTACCCCATAAATCACCTCAAAGGTCTACTTTGCGTCTGTGATTTTTATTATTAACTTTAGTTAGGGAGATTTTGGCCCTAAAAATTAGCAAATGGAAATTGTCAAGGAGGAAAACTTATGAAAAATATAATTTTCTTAACGACTCATAAGAGAACAGAAATACCAGGCAATACAAGATGCAGAAAGCTTGCTATGATTTTAGTAATACATTTACCTTAAATTTCTTCATTCCAACCTTCTTCACCTACAGAAATCCTGTGGCCTAGATAACAGAATCTTAAGTTGCAAATGGATCATCTGGTCCCACTTCCCTACCCTATTTCATAGAAGAGAAAATTGTGGGCTAAGTTTCAGAACTCCCCAATTATAGGAGATGCCAAGATGAATACTAACTGTGAAAAAGGGGGATACATTGCTTCCAAGGCATGCATGTTCACACACACTCATGCATGCGTACACATACACAACACACTTAATTCAAAAAATAATTACTAAAATGCTACTGTGTGAAAGCACAAGGCTGAAAACACTTTATCCTTTCCCTTTATGAGGCCTTGATATGAGGGCTCTGATACATATAGGTAAATTCAGTGCACGGAGTCATGTCATGACCCTAGATAAAGTGGTGAGGAAGAGAGAGAGTCATTTCCCACAGGGGAGTCAAGGAAGGCTTTGTAGAGGATGTCACCTGAGATGGGCCATAAGACATGGGTCATGTTTATATTTAAAGACATTTTGGGTGGAGGAAACAAAATCCATCCATTTGTCCACTCATTGATCCGTTCACTCATCCCCCCCAACATTTATTAAGCAATGATGGTAAAGGAGACCTTGTGTTTGATCCCAGACTATGAGGTCAAGTAGAACAAGTCTTTGCACTCAGAGGAGTACTTATTAGAGAAGTTGCTAGGCAATCAGTTCATCTAAATCATAACGTCTGTGGAAGGGAATGGGGAATATACAATAGGGAAGGTGGATCAGGGGTAATTGTGGTAGTTCTTGCATCTCAGATCTTTCCTTCACAAGGAAAAGGTCACAACAGTTGCAGGCACCACTTGATTGACAAAGTACCTAAAGCAAAAGTCACCAAGTGGCCGGAGGCAGCACTGATGGGTAAAAGGAAATTAGGTAGGATTCAGGATGGAAAAGGGAGAGAGAAATTAGCACACACACACAGGTGAATGGTGACTTAAACCTGCATTTGCAAAGCTTTACTCAGATAAATCCCTTGCATCCCAGAACCAATATTTCTTCCAAAATGCCTCTCCTGACTAACTTAAATACTTTAAAAATACAAGTGTCTGAAGTCTCTGGGAGCTCAGAAAGACTAGACAGGGGCAGTGAGGTCCAGAAAGGTAGAGGGACAAGTCCAAGGTCATAAAGTGAGTCAGAGAGGTGTCAGGAAAAGGTTCCGTGAGTCACGGCTCCCAGCTCCTGCTCTGACCACTAGACAAAGCTCCTCCCTAGCAACAGAGGGAGGACTCGCCCTCCATGCGGCCAAACTGGCTCCCTCTCTCCATCCTTGGCTCCCACTAACGGCACAGCTCTGTCCTGTTACATTTTGTTCCAAAGCCCAGAATAAGTTCCAGTGACTCCTGTCTGGCTAGGTGGAAAGTGGTAGCAATAGGTGGTTTCAAGATAATATTGTGCTACCACTGCCCAGTGCAGGTGGTAGGGACAGAACTGGAAATGGAGTGAGAAGATCACAATGAGTTTGAAATGGGCACCATTCAGTGGGTATCAACAAGGGATTCAGCAAGTGAGGAAAAGGTGGTCAGTGAAGACCACACATTGAGTGAGATGTTGGGAGTGTCTTCTCCTTCTTAGAAGACATGTTTGCTCTCGGATAATATATCAGGATGAGGAATGAGTGCATTAGGATGAAGATGACCTGAAGAATTTCTTATTATCGTGAATGCTCACTCTGTGAAAATCTATATGCTTGCTACCATCTACCCACCCCTGGGGAAAATTCCAATTTACCCTCCTTGGGAAGAGAATGGCTTCCACTAGGATGATGAAAAACCTCCAAAGTCAATTCTGATACCTGTCCTGGATGGAAACCATTATTTGAAAATACCAGATTTGTGAGACGGGCTTAAATCTTAAATTTTCTTTTTGTAAAGTGATTTTCCCACTATTCTTCTTGCAAGTCTTAGACTCTTCTCTTCCTAGGAATCATATATGGCTCATTGAAATTATTGTTAAAATTGCATTTTAATATGGTTTTTAATGCACGATATTAAAAACATACCTTGGTCATTAAGGGTATAGAAATATAAGTACTCCTTGTACAATTCTGCAGGCATTCCTCAGAGTTCTAAAGTAAGGTCTATTTACAAGCGTCTGGGAGAAATGAGTAATAATACCTTTTTTCTTATGAAAATATCAATGTGGGAAAGCTAGTGTACTTAATAATTCTTTATAGTGCAGGGTGTACAAATCCAGGTTTTGTACCTCCATGGACAAAATATTGCATTTAAAAATTTAAATTGTATATAAGTGAACTCCATACATACTCAAATATTCCAACAGTCAAAACCATGAAAATCGAAACTGTATTGTTGAGGGATGAAAGCATAAGTGATAAAATTATACATAAATGCAAACACTATTATCACAAAAGTCAGGGTACTGTTGCCTATCGGGGCGGGCAGTGCTCCTAGGGGCTGGCAATGCTCTGGTTTTAGACCTAGCTCGTGCTTATGCAGATGTTTGCTTTATTATATTGTTAAACTACCCAAATATGTTTTATACAGTATGTATGGTATAATTCACAATAAAAAGTTTTTAACAGTTGAATAGGACTAGAAGACTATAATGGAAAACAGCTGTTTCTTGCCCCACATGCCCTCATCTTGAATTCTTACTCAACAGATGAAGCCCCTCTAGCATTTTTAATGGTACTGATCTTCCTGTTTCAAAGCAAATGCTTATGTCTACTTTTAATTTATAAAAAATCTTACACATCTTATTTTCCCTTCCCTCTAGATGACAAAGAATTCAACTCTGGTCCTCTCTCAGCCCATACAGGTGCGAATGGGCCCTTCAGCTTCCAGAAGAGTTTGGTTAAATTGGTTTTTCGTTAAATTAATATTCAGTGCACATCTTCTCATGACTGTGTATATTTCGCTTATAGACGAGCCTCTTGGTACCTTAGGATTGCACTGCATCCTATTTTGCACATTTGTATGCTCCCCTCATAGTTCATAGCTGCTGCGTCTGTTAAGTCTGTCTTTGCATTTTGTTCTTTGTAAATATAACTTACTTGGCTTGAATGATTTCCAAAGAACATTAAGACTTTCCCCAATTTATTAGTCCAACACCAGTCTGTCAGTAAAACTTGTTTTCAGTACAGCATAGTATTATTCCAATGTTAGTCCATCAGTTTGGCCTCTGTGTGTGTGGCGGGGGGGAGGGGGTGTTTTTCTTGGTATCTCCTTCCTGCTATCTCAACCCACACAGGGACACCAGCTTCTTCTGAGGACTTCACTATCACCCTGGGAGTTGTCTTCATTTCTTCCATTTCATAAATCCTACACAGTCCTCTTTTATGGATTACTGCCTCAGATTATGATGCCAGGAGCTTCCTGGAAAAAGATGTATGGCAGGTAATTTTTTGGAGAGTTGGCGGGTCTCAAAATATCTTGATTCTACTATTACACCTCCTGATGGTTTGGCTAGCATTGTAATGATACTTTTGGATTTTTTCCCCCAGAACTTTGAGGATATGTTTCTGCTATATTTTAGCTCCCAGTAATCTCACTCATGATTTTTCTTTGCATGTACCCTCTGTTATTTTTTTCCTAAAAGCTTTTAGGATGTTTTCTCTACTACTGGTGTCCTAAAATTTTATTATGAAGTACCTTGCTGTAGATCTATTTTCTTTCAATTAGAATGCTGGAGCTCATGCTTTTCAAGTATGTGTAAAGCTTTAAAATTTTTCTAATTGACCTTATTTTTTAAAATTTTATTCTTTGTTGAACATATTGGGGTGTTGTGGGGCTGGCTGGGTAAAAAAGGTGAAGGGATTAAGAAAAATATAAAAACAAAAAAATGCGTAGACACAGACAATAGTATGGTGATTACCAGAGGGAAAGTGGGGTGAGGGAAGGTGGAAGATGGTAAATAATTTTCTTCTTGTTTCCCTCGTTCTCTAACTCTTAGATGTGGGGTCACTCTAGTCAATCTTCAATTTTTCTTTCCTCCTCATTTTATTCTCTTTTTATCTCCTAATTATTTACTGAATTTTGTTATCCTATCAAATCTTTAATTTTTCCTTTTCTAGGTCCCTCTTATCTTGACATGGAGATATCATAAGCTCTTATGATTAATAGCCACATCAACTACTGATTGACAATTTTCAGTGGTCTTTTTATTAATCTTACTGTCCTTAATTTATCTTGACTCAATTTGTTCTTCAAACTGCTACCATTTATCTACAAGATAAATTCCCTTTTCCAAAATAAATGCCCACATTCCTGTGTCTATGCCCATTCTGATGTATCTGTACATTGCAATTCTTGTTCACTGTATCAGATAGGAATCTTTTAGTCACAGATGATAGAAAATCAACACAAGCTAGTTCAAGTGGAAAGGGGAAAATTATTGATTTGTAATAATAAAAAGTCCACAGGGTGCTCCTGGTTTTCAAGTTTGGCTTAATTCAGGACACAGAAGGTTGCTGGCACTCAGAATCTCAGCACTGAATGGCATTCTCTCTACTGTGGTGGCTTCATTCTCAAGCTATTCTTGTGTCTCCAATAGTCCAGAGCTTACATCACTACAAAACCAGGTGCAGATGGCCATAGATTCTGCTTCTCTAATACTTATCATAAATGCCTTAAATCTTACTATTTCCTGACCAGAAATCAATTCAGCAATGGGGTTTTCTGATTGATTTTGCCTATAGTCATGCAGTCATCCTGAATATCGGAGTGGAATTACTTCTAACTGAATCATATAGATAAAAGGCAAAGGGAATGGAACTCTACTTCACTCTAACAGTACTACCATCACAAGAAAAGAAGCTAATATTGAAATGATCCTCAATTTTATAACCACTCGAGTTATTAAAATATTGAAGCACACTCGTATTTGTTGATAAAGAGACCATTCTCCCAGTGCCCTGAAATCTCCATGCTCATCCTAGCCCGAATGGCCATGTCATAGGATCCCCTTGACCTCTACCAGATCTATCCATTATAGATCTATCAACTACTAGTACATTAAAGGATTTCTAGGAGCTACTCCAATTCCAAGGTCAGTATCCATTTGGCTTAGTTGGCAACGGTGCCTTTTCGGCTATTTTATAATCCTATGTGATATCTGAGAGAAGCAGGTTCATCTTAGCTTTCATCTTTAGGAAATAGAACTTTGAGCGATAGTTTTAGGATTACGTTTGACAGCAAATGTCAGAAAATCCAATTATCAGCAGCTTGAAAATATAGAGGCTCCTTTCTTACCCATATAAAAGTATAATTATCATACTTTTTCTATGGTATTGTCCTGCAATTTTTCATAGCTGGCTACCAGTTTTGGATCCAATCCCCAGCCACCACTTTGCATCCTGTACACAATGAAGATGAAAAAGGAAGCAGAAGGCCATGCCTGCACCCTTTAAGGATGTCCCCTAGACATATTATGTCTCCTAGTAATTGCACACACAATTTCCCTTACATGTCTCATTGGTTGGAACTTAATCACTGCATCTAGTTTCAAGAGAGTACGTAATTGTAATTATTATTCCAGGGGACCATGTGCTATAGTAATACGTTATCATTGTAGAAGGAAAAAAATCCCAGGTATGAGTAGAACTAGAAATCTTAACCACTGCCAATGATTTCACAGTCTTTGACTTATGGGAAAAGAGCCTTAGAAAGGCAAATAATTATTTAAGGAAAGTGTGATGGGAGATTGAAAACTGAGCAGCAAAAGAGGGAAGGGAGGGAGGGAGGGAGGGAGGGAGGGAGGAAGGAAAGAAAGGGTTCTTAACCCTTAACTTTTATTTTATACCCCAAACTGGTGATGAAGGATCATCTAGAAGCCATGACTTTTATTCTAAAGGGAGAAGGTCTCTCTCTTCTAAACTCTATTTTCCATACCTCCATCCAATGTGGGTGTTTTTCTTTCTGCTTGATCTCAACTACATATGGCATGTGAAATACAAACAATAATCCTGTATGTTCAAAACACTCACTCATCTGGCTAATAATTGTCTCTCTCTTTTCCAAACTCTTAAAACACAGTTTATACGAAGCAATACAATTAATTCATGAAACAAATATATACTGGGCATCTGCTGTATATGTAGAACATTCTTCTAGGAGCTGGGAAACATTAGTGAACACAACAGATGCACTTCGTAAGTGCAGAAAAACTAAAAATAGGTAAGAAAATGAGAATGTGTGTTATACATTGGTAATTGTTAGGAGACACAATAGAATAAGGTGTGAGACTGAAGTGCTGGGAGTGGGGAGTTACAATTTTAAAATGAGGTGTGTCACTGAGAAGAAGTTACTTAAACAAAGGAGGAAAGGGAATAAACCACCTAGAAATCTGGGAGAAGAATATTTCAGGTCAAGGAGAAAGAAGTTCAAAGGTCCTGAGGTGGGTACATGCTCTTCCCATGAGTAACAATGAGGTCTATGTCTGTAAGGGCTCTACTAGAGTGAGCAAGTGGGAAATGAGGTCAGACACCACATCACAGAGTGCTCCATAGGCTACTTAAGACGTTGTCTTATACTTGGTGTGAAATGTGAAGTGATTGGAAGGGTGGAGCAGATGAGGAGCAAGGTCTGTCTAAGTTTTAGGAACATCTCACAAGATGCAATATCAAAATCGGATTTTAAAGGAGTGTGAGTTGAAGCAGGGAGAGCAATTTGGAATCTTCTGCAAAAATTTAAGAAAATATTGCATAGGTATTATGAGAGTAGATAATGACAACAGTATATAATATGGAAAGACTGGACATGGGGTGTGAAGGAAAGAGAGGAATCTAGAATGACAGGAAGATATTTGAAAGAGGTGGGTTGTGATTTGGCTGAGATGGTGAGGAGCTCCTGGAGGAGTCTCTGCAGTTCAGTCTATTAGACATCCAGATGGAGGTGTTAAGTAGTTGTCTGGAAAGCCATGGGATAACCTGGGCCAAAATGTAAATGCGGGCATCCTTAGCATACTGGTGACATTTCACACCACACTACTGGCTCAAACCATCAAGAGATTGAGAATAGGTAAAACAAAATACAACAGAAGACTCATGATTTGGGGGGTCATATTCAGTGTTAAGAGGTTGAGGAGAATAAAAAAAAATAAGTAGCAAAGAACATTGACAACAAGCAGCCAATTAAGTAAGTTAAAAATATGCAATAATATTCTGGATATTAATATAATATCCTGGATAAACCAGAATAATATTCTGGAAGCCAGGTAAAGAAAGATTTCCAGGATGAAGAAGTAATCAACTGTGTCAAATGCCTGGTTACTAATCAAGTCAGATAGGACTAATCATTGATCATCATTATTAAGGATATTAAGTCTATGGGATATTAACAAGAGAATTTTTGGGGAGGTGTGGTTGGAGAGAGTTTAAAATAATATGGAAAGGTAAGAAATGAACACAATAAATATTTTCATGAAATTTTGCTCTATGAGAGAACAGATAGTACGCTTTTCTAAAACGTAAGAAATAACAGTGTTTGAATCATGATGAGAATGATCTAACTGAAAGAGAAAAAATGATGATATAAGAGCAAGAGGATATAAGTGGCAGAAGCAATGATCTTGTGGCACCAGGTAGAGGGATAGCCATGAGATAGGAGCCTAAAGAGGTCACCTACTGGCACAAGAGGGCAAAGCATTTGGGTATAGAAGTGGTAGGTTGGTGAGTGGTCTGGGGAAGACTTAGTAGGTGTTCTTTATGTCTTACCTTTAACTAGTCTCTCATTAAGTCATTGATATTATGTTCATTTGTTAAGACTGTAAATTTTTCCAGGCCCCAAACTGTCCAATGTATGTTTTCAACACCTGTCCAGCCAAGCTATGAGTAACTGTTTATTTAAGTTTGATAAATAACATAGCAAATAGGCACTCTACTAGTATCAGGGAATAATTATCTAAAACAAAACAACAAAACAGAGGCTTCCTATAAAATCTTAAGTGTGATATTCCATAATTTAAAAATATTCTCCATAATGTTTTATATTTTTTCTTAAAGATATTGTATGCTTATGTTACGTGTATGTCTTAGTACTTCCAATTTTTGATGCAATGGTGATATTTCAACAGTGTATACCTTAAATGTATACATTATTACATGTTATAATATGTATTCAGAAAAATAAATAAGTGCATTTATTAGCTTTCATTACGCATCATTAGTCTTTGTTATGCATCAGCAGACTGATGCATTGCACAAGCAAAATACACTCATGAAACCAACATTCAAATGAGAAACTGGAATGTTATCGTTTATGACTATGTCTTGGATGCTAGAAAGTAACAGGAATTCTGTAGTTGCTCACAGCAGTATTTACACGGGTTTTATCCGTCAGATTTATTTATCGTGTCGCTCACATCCACTCCATTCTTTCAGATATCATTGCCTTTGTGATCTAGCCATTACCAAGAGAAACATGCAAAACCTCCCACTATAATTATGAATTTGCCCATTTCTCCTTTAGCTATGTTTATTTTAGCTCAATGTATCTTCAAGCTACATTGAGCTTGTGTAATCATATACATTTAGGATTATGATGTCTTTCTAATGAATTAAATATTTTAGCACTATAAAGCGACTTTAACACAGAAGTATTACTAGCATAAAATCTATGTAGCCCATCTCTGCTTTCAGTAGGAGATTTGATCTCAATAACTTAGAGGCTCATTCCTAGAAATGGAAGCATACATTTATATCTCTTATCTTTTGGAAGTTCCTTTTTATGTATGGTATGAAATATAGGTATGGTTTTATTGTTTTCTAAGGCAAACCAATTGGCTAGTGCTATTTATTGCTAATTCTTCATTTCCCCGGTAATTGGTCAGGTCATCTTGTCATATTATTTACATACATGAGTGGGTTTGTTTCTATATTCTATTTCTTTCATTGCTAGAACATATATCAGTGTAGAGCAACACTAACGAGATGTTAGGGAGTGATTGTGCCAATATTTATGGGAGAGCTGCAGCCATGGTAGCTGGCTATGAACCTATAAATGAAGTGCCACAATATAGTGCTCATAGCATTTACCTATACTGGCGAAACTGTTCTCACTCTAACTTGGGCAACCACAAGGGGGCAGGGAAGGGTATCAATTGGGTCAGATGTCAAGTACCAAAGCCTTCCCAAAGTAAGTCAGTCTTTCCATCAATATAAGGAGTGCAAAAGGCTGGAACATAGTCA
The DNA here is from genome assembly GCA_004026665.1 of Murina feae. Lineage (NCBI taxonomy): Eukaryota > Metazoa > Chordata > Mammalia > Chiroptera > Vespertilionidae > Murina > Murina feae. The sequence goes on from PVJC01000392.1 coordinate 62,742, forward strand.
TTTCAGTATGATGTAGGAAGAAGTTACAGAAAGATGTATGTAATTACAGGCCATGTTGCTCAGCGTTATCAATGTACAGTCAAGATGTGCTTTTTCTATTTTATACTTTTATACTCTTGATATTTAAATATTTTATCCGTCTCATTTTTAACTATACAAAAGTATACTCACTTAGCCCTCAAATAATTACCCATATTTACATAATCTATTCTCTTTTTGTTTTCCTCAGTATAATTTCTCTCCATTCTGCACTGATGTTAAAGAAATGCAGTTGGAAATTAAGAGTTGGTTTTTATTATCTGTAGTTTTAAATATCTTAAAACATTTTATAACCTTGCATCCTGGTATATCTTACACTAAATGTTTATTAACCCTTCAGTCTTTTTGTTACTGCAACTCCAACAGAATCTCCAGTTCAGGAAGTCCTGTGTTTCAGTCAAGTCAAATTAATATTACAAACCCTAAAAGAGCTACAACTGAATGCCAATTATAACAATGTCTTATTTTTACTTCTTAGCTAAAGGGGAAAGAGGTAGTGACAGAAACTTGGAAATAATTTTTTTCTGTGCATTGAAACCAAATAAGTAAAACTGAATATGATTATTTCAGCCATAAAATTAGCCATGCAGCTCCTTAATGCTTGAACCATGAAATGAAACACAGTTTCTTGAAAGGAGCCTAGAATATTATACTATTATATCAACCTCAAAACTGGCAAAGTTCTGATAAATCATCGTCATGGTCATGCTGTAAACTCCCAAAGCTGTTATCTCCACTGGGATTCTACAGAAAATACGTACTGTCCTGGCCAGGTAGCTCAGCTGGTTAGAGCATCGTACTGATACACCAAGCTTGTGCGTTTGATGTCCGGTCAGGCCACATACAAGAATCAACCAATGAATGCAAAAATAAGTAGAATAACAAATTAATGTCTCTCTCTCTCTCTCTCTCTCTCTCTCTCTCTCTCTCTCTCTCTCTCTCTTCCTCTTTCTCTAAAATATCAATCAATCAATATAAAACTTTATTGTATCGAAAACACCTACAAATTCATAGCTATTTTAACTTGTATATGAAATAAAATTCCTTTGCCTTTCCACCCACACAGTCACTGAAAATTATGCTCTAGACCTAAAATCTTAGGAGGAAAATTCTGACCTTCATTATCAAATCAAGTCCTTGATCAAGCTCCCATGCAATGAAACGGCATTTCTTTCTCCACATACGTGCTACAATTTGGTATTTTGTTTGTTTTCCCCTGGCTGGATTTATTTTCTTGGTCTTTTCCCCCTTGGTTCTTTTCAGTCAGAACACAAACTAACATTGTTCCAAAAATTTTCCCCATCCTTTCTCATTTTCTCAAAAGGTTCAGCTAGTGGTGGAGGAAAGTGAAAATAATATATGAAAGGTCTAATTGCTAGACTATCACTCAAATCATACTTTCAAACATCCTGAAATCCTACCTTTCTCAGCTTAGGCCCTAATTCTTTATCAATTCCCCCCCCCTTTTTTTTTTTTTGCGATTCTCAACATGAATAGCATCTGCATGTGTTTAAATCAAAACGTTTCTGTGTTTCAGAAACTCCCATGTATTTTTTTTTCATGAAATAAATCACACATTGTGCATACGTATGTGGATATTTTGTTTGGGGTTTAACGTTTTCACATAGAGGTTTTCATGGAGTTTTTTTAAAAAAGGAAATAGGTTCTACCCTTGGCTCACTGCCTAATTTATTTTATTACTACCTTATTTTGTTTTACACCCAAACACAAGTTTGTTTTCATGGCAAAGATAAAGAAACTGGACAAGCAGTTCCCTTCTGGGGGAATTTGGTCTCATTCATGTGACACCACCCAGATGCCCTCACCCCTTCCTTCCCACCAGTGCGACACTCTCCTGAAGTGAGCTAAAATATTTATTGGGTTATGAGAGTAAGGATTCCTTTTTCTAAAATTTCACAGAAAATAACGGTGCAGTATTGGTCTTGACCAACAGCGTCTAAGGCCCCTTTGTAACCACTAAATGTAGGAAAAACCACAAATTACTGTTGGAGAGGGGTTGGCCTTGGGTTCTGGCTTCAATGACCCCCTTCCTCTAAATTCAAATACCCTGCATCTGTGTAAATAAACATCTCTAGGTGTATGGTAAGGGAATATTTAGCACAAATATGTTTCATACAAAATTAGCAGCAAAGAAAAACTTTAGACTTGTAATTACAAGAAAAAAAATTATCCATTAGTGAAATTAAAATGTTTCTCCCTTTTCCCTTAAACAGGTAGGATACGATCCATCATTCTTTAGCATGGATACCCTCGTTGATTAAGTTTCCCAAGCACTATTTTTTTTTTCTTTTTCCTCCCATGAAGATTTATAATAATGATACTCTTATTCTGGCAAGAAACCAAAGTCTAGCATTAAATGTTGATTGATTAGAAACGCTAAATTTAGCGCAGCATTTCTGCCAATGGGACCTAGGAAGCCAATAGATAAGCCTTTTACTTAGGAGACATTAGCCAGAAGTCTCATAGTTAATTCATAAATAGGAAGGAAATGAATTCAGGCAAGATAGACTAGAGAGTGTGTCTAAGTGTGTCATTTTTCTTTTCCTTGGTGGTTCCTTCTCTCTTTCCAGTTTCTGATGTCAACACTCCCTTTTGAAAGCAACCCTGAAAATTTTAGCTTGAAGGTCAGTGAGGTCGTGAGCTCATAAGCTCCTGAGCTCATTAAAGTGGTCTCCAGGTAGGTGATCGTGGGTACCCTCTACCCTGCCATCTTCCTTCTGAGCTCCTTAAAAATAATTACATGTAGCCCTCTTTATGGTCTGGGAGTAAATGAAAAAAGGAACTTCAGTTCAACTGGATTTAGGACACTATACCTAGATAACTCAGAAACCCAGTGCCTATGGGTTTATCCTTTTGTTGATGGAATAAATGAGAGTACACATGGTCAATTTTTTATCAACCTCATAATATCAAAAATATATTTCCATTAAGCTAAACTTGCTTCTCTTTACCAACACGCCAATGTAACTTCCTCGGTTCATCCTGTGTTTCAGTGACCAACCCTCCCAGGACCACCTTGGAGTCCTGCATCATAGGGATCTCCTCAGCTCCAAGCAAATTGACTCAGTACATTACTCACCCCATATGCAACTAGGGTACCATCCCTTTAATCTTATCTGCGATTTTCTTCCCCCATATCTAAGCCTTCACAAGGATTAAAACCAGCTCTTACTCCTACATCCTTCATTCGTCAGTTTTCAATTCTCATTCTCTAACTTCCTATGATTCTTAAACTTTGGGCTGAACAATGAAACATTGAACTTAAAGACTGTCTTCCCTTGCTTGAGAATTATTTGGGGGCAAATCCTATTTCTTTAAGAAAGTATATTAAGGAATGAAGTTGAGGAGGTAAAAAAGGACCTTGTCTCTGAGAAGCCCTGTTGTGAGATGGGCATGGCGCTGGGTAATTGGTCTCATTTACAGTCCCGTGCCCTGTGAGGTTGGCATGATTACATTCATTTTATAGAAATCAATGAAGTTCAGGAAGGATCATAATTTGACCATGAAAACTCAAAGGCAGACCTCTCTGGCTCCTCCTGCCCCTCCACACTTACCACATAGGAAACATGTTTAATGATTTTGAATTTCTCACAGCTCCTCATAGAGTGCCAAGAAATACTTGCTAAACTGCTCTTCCATTTCCATCTACAAACTCATGCTAAGGATGGTGGGGAGGATAATGGTTTCCAAAGAGGAAATCATGCAAAATGTGTCTTTTATCTAAACAAAGCATAGTTGTATGTCATAGATTGATGTTCTGATATTCATAAATGAGTTTATTCTGTCTTGTTCTTTTAGAGTTAAAAATAAGGTAATAAATGTCATATCTATCTAATATATAGATCTATCTATTTATATATATATATATAAATGTCATATCTATCTAATATATAGATCTATCTATCTATCTATATATATATATATATATATATATATATATATATAGCTGTTAGGTATATATATATAATATTTATATATACTATATGTTAGATACATATTAGAGATTGATCACTTCAATTTTTCTTCTGGTTTTCTTATTTTCCCTTTTAAAAAATTATTTGTGTCTCCACTACCCAGTATAGCAGCTATAAGGTAACTGTGGCCATTGAGTACATGAAATATGGTTAGCCCAAAGGGAGATGTTGCATAAGTATAAAATACACTCCCGATTTTGAAGGCATGATAAAAAATAAAGAATTTATTCTAATTCATTAGTGAGATTTTATATTGATTACATGATAATAACTTAAAAATATTGGGTTAAGTAAAACACTATTAAAATTATTTTTGCCTGTTTCTTTTTATTTTCTTTTAAAAAAATATATTTTTTTTATTTCAGAGAGGAAGGAAGAAGGAGAGAGAGATAGAAACATTAATGAACAGAGAATCATTGATTGGCTGTTTCCTGCATACCCCTGACTGGGGATTGAGCCCACAACCTGGGCATGTGCCCTGACTGAGAATCAGACAGTGGTTCATAGGTCAATGCTCAACCACTGAGCCACAATGGCTGGGCTCTTATTACTTACTTAAAAAATTTGGCTATCAGGACATTTAAAATTACATATGTAGTTTGCATTATATACCTATTAGACAGCAGTTCTTTAGATAATTTCTAGAGATATCAGGTGATGAATACTTTATATTCATTTTCCTTTGAGATAATCCCATGATTGAGTCAGATAATTTTTCTCGATAAAACTTTATATTAAAGTGTTATATATTAGATGTTTAAATTAATAAATGTCATATGTCCCTACACATGATCAATGATTTTTTTTTTATAAAACAATTCAATGTAAAAAAAAAGTTATGTAACTGACATGAACATAAGTGTTTTGGTGAAATTCCAGTCTTGTTTTTGAGACATGATCATGATATTCAAAGAAATACATTTAATAACCCTCTTCATATTTTGTATTTCTATATGTTTACTATGGAACTAACTTTAACCAAACTGACAGCAGAGAAAAATAAAACAGAACAAAATAAAACATTGCAGTTACTAGGAAAACACAAAACACTTTTTTGGGGAGGGGGGTGGATATTGCACAGTTCAACTGTTTTTAAAGCCTTTTTTAGATCTGGAACCTGTTACCTTCAGACCTGACAAAGTTATAAGGTCTGTAAAACATACTGGCATCAAGGAATGGCAGTAAGCTGCTTTGTTAAAGCTCTCTTAGGAGCAAAAGTGCTATAACCTCTAGCTGGGGTGTGAAGATTAGAAATTATGACCAAATGTATTAATTATTTTTAAATGATACAGCTTTCCATGGTTCCATTTCCAAATCCTAGCCAGCAATCTGATTTAAGACCACAGAAAAGGAAGGGAGGGTATATGTGGGTTGAGAGTGTGTGTATGTATGTGTGTTGGTATATATGTGTGTGGATATCTACTTATGTGTTTGTTGTGTTTCTGTGTGTGTATATGTCTATATAGGTGTTTGTGTGTAAGTGTATGTGTATGTTTTGGTGTGTGCTTATGTGTATGTGTGTTGGTGCATATGTGTGTGTTTCTGTGCATATATTTGTGTGTGTGTATTTGTGTGTGAGTGTGATTTTGAGGGCTGAGCTAGAGTACCATTTAGATATTATAGACTCCCCTTTGGTCACTGAATAACATGCTCCATGATAGTTTGGGGAACCCCATAGAGTGTCGCTCTGTTTCCGTAACTGTGGTGACTGGGAGTTCAAAAGTGCAGGCAGCAAGCTCCTATAGGAAGTATCCCCATTTTTTATGACTCCTATCTCTTATTTAGCAGCTCACGAGAAAAATAAGGTTTCCTGCTTTAAAACAACATCAACAAAAAACTTAAGAGTCACAGGAATAGACTTGAGTCATGAAAGGAACACTGCCTACTGGAGTCATAAAATCACTCATAGGTACTTCAAAACGTTCCTGTGAATCGAGCCGGGAGACACTGGGAGAGGCGGCAGGTGTCCGCTCCCCCCTTTCCCCACTGGACCCCCGCAGCCTTATCAGCGGGTGGCATCTGGCACTATCTGCAGGGATGTGGCCACGCCACCGGGCTCTTTGATCTCAGGGCCTTCATCTCTGAACAGGAGAAAAGCATTCTTATTTGCTTTTCTCTCGTGGGGCCTCTGAAAATGACTCTCGGCACACTCATAAAATCATGGGTGATGATAGCTTCCCGAGGATCAAACACCTGAGAGTATTTCAACAAATAAAATTACTAACAGTGGCCACACGTTGATCTCTTTCAGGAAATGGCTGGTACAGCCGTCCAGGTTCACAGCAGAACCAACCATCGAGAATTTCCGATGGAACTGTTGAGGGGCAGTGGGTCTCTGCAACTACCTATTAGGCAGGTGGCCTGTCTTGGCAGGAGTCACAGTAAACACAGACATTTTCTAAGCACCTACTGTGTGATGGGCACTATGCTTGGCCTTTTGTATGCAGTCTTGTATTCAATCCTTATTCCAGGTCTATGGTGAAACACTGTTAACAATCTCCATTTTAGAATTGGGGGAAATGGAGTCAGGGTTTACGAAATGAGCCCAAGGCCAGCATTTAGTAAGTGGTGGAAGGTGAACAAGCCAGAAGGAAGTAATGCGTTGGCTGTTGCGCCTTGCTCATGCATCTGAATCGCTGGACCAGCTTCTGAAATCACACTTCTCTGGGCCAGTACCCGAGGCTCTGATGGTGTCTGGGGTTGGGTCTGGTCATCTGGTATATTCAGGAAGCCCTCCGATGAATCTTGTGTAGAGAGAACATCAGAACAAAGGATCTAATATCTGCAGTTTCTCTGCCTTGTCCTTCCGCGGGGGCCTGGCTGCTCTCGAATCTGATTTCGTCCTTGGGAAGCCTTAACTGGGAATGTGGATGCCTCCTGTTTTTGACTGCTTTGTAGGTTTCTTCCTCTTGGCAGAACCACGCACATGCATTGGCAGCTTCCCGTGGGATAGATTATTGATTTCTTCGTCTTGCCCTCCGGGATTTTGCTGATTGGACTCATGCCAGAGAATGAGCGTGAACTTGTGTTCTTGAATTAGAGGCTTGATCTGCTCTGTAAAAATGATATTCTAGCTCAGCCCTCAAAATCCACAAAAAGTCTTTTAAACAATTTATATAGACCTAAAGCCCCGCCCCTACTTCCTTTTCCAGCCTGAAGAAAGGATAACATTCTTAAACCACGTGGTAGGGTGGGGGATATTAGATGGAGGGGGTACAATACAGAAGGAGGAATCAAGTAGGTCACTGCTGGCCTCCCTCCAGCTTCCTCTGCTGTCTGTTCTTTCAGATTTCCAAGTGGAGTGGGTTTAGATTAATGTATTCTTGGCACTGTTTCCTGTTTCTAAGCAAGGGAAGGTATGTCAGTGGTGTCTGATATCAAATAATTTAACCAGAAGGGTAGGGGAGCTAAAGCAAAGAAAGGTCTAGGCTCATTTTTCAACAGGTTAAGATGAAGAAAGGGAACACTTTGGATATCATTGATTTTGATCCAAGGCATGTTGACCAAACACCTACTAAGCACTTTGAATTGTTCTTGCTGTATTGTGGGCTGGAAATGAGTGGGTATTGAATGATTTATTCCTGAAGGCATTGTGTTGTATACAAATATGAATGAAAGCGGGCGCCTGCCCTAGAGAGTTTTAATCAGTGGTGGGAGGAAGGCAAAATGTTTGTGCAAATAGCTCACAAAAGGTGACAAGTGTAATTGAGGAGAGGGTGCTATGAAGTTACAACAGGCAGGAAAATTGTGTTATGATCAGGGGGATTAGATGATAAAGGAGTTGGATTTTGATGTCCAAATGGACTCTCACAAGAGCTTCGGATACATATTCTCCTTGAATAGTTCAAGGGTCCTGTTGACAGAGGAGAGAGGAGGAGAGGTGAGGGGGGAGGCAGGGTAGTGAAGCAGGATCTCAGGAAAACTTTCAAGATCTGTCACAAAAAGGGTATGCTTGTGACCTTTAGAGATGTGTCAGGAATTTAAACAAACAAGAAAAGAGACCCAGACAAGGGTGCGGATGTGTTCTGATCTGGACTAGATGTCAGTTTTCTGATCCCATGATTGACTTGATATATTAGTTTCCTAGAGCTATGGAAACAAAATACTGAAAACTGGGTGGCTTCAAACAGCAAAAGGAAATAAGTCCAAAACCAAAGTGTCCACAGGGAGAATCGCTCTCATGTCTCACCTAGCTTCTGGTGGTTATGTCAATCCCTATCAATTGTTAGTGATCCTTGACTTATAGACATATCTCTTGAATATGTGGCTCCATCTTCATGTGACATGCTTTTTTGCCTATCTCTATGCCTTCACATGGCCTCCTTATAAGGACACCAGCCACTGGATTTAGTTCCCACCCCACTCCAGAAGGACCTCATCTTAACATCTTAATTACATCTGTAAATACCTTATTTTCAAGTAATGCCACATTCTAGGGTTTAAGGTGAACATACATTTTGGGATACAACACTATTCAATACTATGTCAAGTGTCTGAGACTGCTATTTAAATATCATAACATTATAACAGATCCTTGAACAATGCAGGCGTTCGGGGTGCCAACCACCCATCCAGTGGAAAATCCTCATACAGCTTGAGTCAGTCCTCTGCCTACTTGGGTTCCCAACTGGAGATGGAAAATATAGTTGACCCTTGAACCATGTGGGTTTGAACTGTGCAGGTCCACTCACTAGCAGATTTTAAACAATCCATAATTCAAACCTGCATCGTGCAAGGGTAAACTGTACTAACTGTTTTGGATAATTTCCAGAATCCTTCTGAGAGATGAAAGGATAATGACAAAGTCATCTTTAGGTAAGGATTTGAATATCCCATGTAAGAAGTAATGGGCATCTACCCTAGAACAGTGGCCATTTGAATGGGAATAAGATATTCTAGAGAAACTTCAGAAGTATAAATCTAGCTCTTGATAATAAGGCACTCAGAGCTTAAAATTACATGGACTTCCATTTGGATAGACAGAATGAATGATTAAATGAGTGAAAACATATTTAACCAAGAAAAAGGAACCCAGAGGAAATTATACTTTTGTTGATTTTCATTGTAAGTTTATAGGAGAGATCATGCATTTGATTATAAATATCTTAAATTTACAGTGCCAGTAAACCATCCATAGAGAGATATTTAGGTGGAAGCTGAAATATAAAATCTGGAGCTTGGTAGAAATGCTGGGATTCAACATATAATTTGAGGGAGAGCTACAGGAAAGTTTTAGCCTTATGAACAGATACATTTCTGAGGAAGAGGGTGTGAAGGGAAGGGAAAGGAGATCTAAGTACTGAAATTTGGTAAAACCTACAGAAAAGATTAAATTGAAGGAGGAACCAATTAATGAAATTAGATGATTACAGACAGTAAAGTATAGATGATGAACCCCAAAATCATATGTCATGGAAAATACAGAAAACATTTCTAGTTGTTCCAAATGTCATCGGGCTCCAAAGAACTGGGCTTGAGACAAGTCATCGCTTCTGAGTTTTGGGTACCTGTGCAAATGATTTTATATCTTTGAGCCACAGTGTCTGCATTTATAAAATAGAACAGTACCAACACAATCTGTGAGACTTAAATGCAACAGTTGACTGGAATGTAGAGTATCAGGAAGTTTGCATTGGTTGAGAAATACAGAGAGAGTGCTGAGAGTGTGACGTACTGGACGTCTCCGTGTCTGCTTGGATAACATCTCCTCTGAAGTGGTCCAGACCCCAAGATAGAGCAGGATAAGGAACATGGATAACACTGGGGGAAAGTAGAAACAGTGAGTGTAAATGACACTTCTTAGACATTTAGCAATGAAAGAAGGGAAGATCATGAGACCAAATTTGAGAAGGTAGCAAGACTGGAGAAGGTTTTCTCGTTTTTCTCTTTAGGATTGGATGAGATTTGGACATATATATATATTGAGCAGAAGTCTGGAGACTAATTACAAAACAGAAGGAACATGTTACATAGAAACTAGTAGGGACAACAGAATGGAGTGCACCTTGGAGTTAATAGGAAAAGAAGGAATGAACCCAGGTTAAAAGTAAGCGTAAAAACAGTAAGAGTGTATATAGACTCTTAGCAAATAATATCTACATACAGTTAAAATAAGAAAAACAACCAAAATAAACGAGAACAAGAAGTAGAAGCTGGTTGGCTTAAGAAAGAAATTCTAAAATGAGGAGGTGAAAGGTAGATTTTTTAACGGATGGATTCTATATTTTCAGGAAATTGAAATAGGATCAAGGAAGTGGGGGTGAAATTAAGTGGAGGCTGCTGGTGATAGCATGTTTGAAATGCCTGTCACTGGCTGGATCACAGTCGGGAACCTGGCCAAATGAAGCTCAGAGGGTCAGGAGGACTGTGGGAAGGAGTGTAAGTTAAATGAGGAGGAGGTTCAGAGGGAGCGGAAAAGTCAGAGGGGAAAAGGGAGAAGAATTTGATTAAGCATGTGAAGCACTTAGATTTACATGGATCTCTTTAATTCTTTAATATTACATTTTGTTTTATAGAAATAGCATCAGAATGGATACACACACACACACACACACACACATATATGTATTCCACATTCAAATCATGTTGTTTACCCATATCTTCAGAAAAAAAAATCACTTCTACTGTCATGGTAAACAACCTGCTTCACTATTTATAATGGTATGGCCCTCTAGCAACTTTAGCATGAAATTATAGCTAATTTGCCTATAAACATTAGGTGGTCATAATAATCTGGCCACTCAGTGTATATACACTAGAGGCCCAATGTATGAAATTTGTGCAAGAGTAGTCCTTCCTTCCTCCCACTGCCAGCACTGGCTTCCCTCTAGCACCTGGGACCTGGGCTTGCCACCAGCAGGCACCCAGGACCTGGTCTTTGTCTGGAAGGAAAGTCATCTGAAAGGATATCCGGTCTAATTAGCACATTACGGTTTTATTATTATAGATATTACTTTACACAAGGTTGACTACTGGCCATACTAAGAAGGCCTATCTGGCCTCAGGGCAGTAGTTTTAGAGAGAGATGGAACAGGCACACCAAGAGGAACTGAGAGTATCAGGGGGAATCATCCAAGGTGTGGAGAGAGAGAGCGCACATGGGCTCTGTAGCTCTGACTCATGCGTAGTCTTAGAAACCCTGTGGTGTAGGGAGTCTATTTAAATCACCAACCTTGCATAACGGGGTTAAACATAAATACACAAAGAGCTGGGACCACACACATTTCATCGGTTCCATGAAGGCAGGCTAATTAAGCTGTACTGCCCACCTAATTCTCCATGTGCGTTCACTTCTACAGGAACGCAGACCCTTTTTTAACACCTTCGTGCCAATCTGCTGTGACTTCTAGTCGACAGGTCACACTTCACACACCTGACCCGAGAGTTTTGGATACACAGCAACAGGATTGCAGTGTCTCCTTGAAATTCTTTCCTGTCTCTGGAGAGTAATCAGCAAAACCACTAAGCACTCTCTGAATCATGTCCTCTCACATTAGAGATAAAGCATTTGGAAAACAGCACCAAAAAGACCATTATTCTTTCAGGGGGAGAGGGATTGGAGTTGTTGTCAGCTCAACTGTGATGGGCGTGTACACCATCTACCGATTTGATGCCCCTGGCAAAGTGAATAGGGACCTGCGGCTTTGGGTTTTGCTTGCAAAGGGATACATCTGCAGTCTTTCTACAGAGAGAGAAGAAAAGCCAAGGCTCTCAGATTTCATTCTTCTTTGTTCATTCCTCCTTCCTGTTGGATATTGGGAGGGGTTGACCAGCCCCTAGGGATTAAGACATTCAAAGTGGCCCGTAATTTCCATAATAGGATTCAGTGATCAGATGGAAAAGCAAAGGACAGCTAATAGGAAAGGATAAGACAGATGAATGGCCAAAACAGAGCCACTCTTGGAGCCGAGAGGTGGAGTAGGTGTTGTTCAAGGGGGAGGAGGAAGCCTCAGTATATTCACGTCTTGATGGAATAATTTCTATTCCAATAATGGGCTACAAGACTGAGAGAACAAGAAAGACATGTGGAAGGGGAGAACAACAGAAGTGGGGGGAAATTCAGCATTCAACTCTTGGGACAAATTTTTGAAAGAGCAAAGAGAGCCCTGAGAATAGGCAGGAAGAAAGAATCTCAGGCCAGATTCATTGTTGAGCTTGACTTTTAAAGAATCAGTGATGCGTAGAATCATGTTTACAGTATACTCCGAAAAAAGGTATCAGCTTACTTCATTCCTGGAATACTAAATAATGGATTTAGGCTGCTGCTGCTGCTGCTGTGTGTGTGTGTGTGTGTGTGTGTTTCATTTATTTTTATTCAGCTCAGACTCACTGCTTGTCCTCTCAACCATATTCCTGTATGCATTTTTATGTTTTAGGGAGGGATGTACTTCACTAATGTTTCCAACACAGAGGTTAAAAACAGGCTACCAAGATGGACAAACCCTGTTACAATTCTTTATCTACTCATCTCTGTTAAGTCATTTAAACTTTTTAAGCTACAGGTTATTTTGTTTAAAAAATAATTTGTATTTTATAGCCCCTTTAGGTTTATAACAAAATTGAGAGATATATAGAAAAATTTCCCATATATTCCTTGTTCCCATATATACTTAGCCTCTCCCCTTCTCAACATCACTCATGAGAATGGAATGATTATGACCAAGGATGAACCTACATTGACACATCGTAATCACTCAAAGCCCATAGTTTACATTGCAGATCACTCTTGGTGTTGTACATTCAATGGTTTTGCACATGTATCATTACTTTATTGTTAAAGATATTTAAAAATAGGATTTTCTCACCCTGGTCCAATTTCTCTCTCTCTAGAGGAATTGCAATGGTGACTTCTGTTTCTAAACTCATGGTCCACATGACAGTTATAACATAGGTGGGTTTTATCATGTCTCTGTGTGTGCATGTACACAAGTATTTGCAATCTTCCAAGCCCAATACTCCAGTAAAGGAAATCCTTGTTATAACAAGAAATGTGGGTGATTTTGTAAAAATTCTGCTAAGGTATATTTCCATAATTTTATTCACGTCTTCAGGTAAATTTTAAAAAAGAATTCCTCTGAACAGCGATTGTGAAGTAAAAAGTAAATAGAGCATGAAGTATTTAGGGCATAAGGTTCCTAATGAGAACAAGGTGAGGGTAAAGGAAAGCAGAAGAACAGTAGGGACATTGGGGGCACCAGGAAAGTTATTTGTTGTTGTTGTTCGAACTTTAAGGAATTTAGGAGAGATTTGACTTAGGCATTTTTCTTGTTCTCAGCCAGATTTATTCCCCATTTGTATTTTCGTGCAATATCAAATGTCTTAATGTTGCGGATTTGTTCAGAACTCCATTACTAAAATGGCTTCCTGTCTTAGTTTAGGTAAGCTATTCACCTAATTTAGGAAAGCACTGATCCATGTTTTGAGACAAAGCTCTTTTGTTTAAAGGACCTTAAGATTAGCATGACAACCAAGGGACATTTGACCCAAATCCCAGAAAGTCCTGAGCATGGATTTCCTCTGTTTAGCACATCACCACAGTTGAAACCATTAGAGCAGAAGAGAAATGGCCAGAAGGAAATCTCCCCTGCACAGGTAGCTGAAGGGGTATATTCTTTCCAAAGGACTTCGTGGATAATCCTCAAGGGAGCAGATGAATTCTAGTTCGGGGCTCTGGTCAGTTTTAGTAGGACCTTGACTTAGGTCTACTTTGCCTGTAGAAGCCAGACGAAGGGGAGGAGCCCTACTCATTAATCTTTAGGAAGCGTCAAAAGCTGAATCATTTCAGATGTGTAAGTCCTATTGCAACAAACAGCCCAAGTTTGCTTTTGTTGGACAGCTAGAGAAAGAACAATTTAAATGCGAGTTGAATACCAAAATGGAGGCAGGATGAAAAGAATGGTGTCAGGGGAGGAAAGGACCTGTTTCTGTACTTGGGGTGCCCTGCACCATCAACAGGGATCTTCACAATCACTCAGGAACTCAAAGAGGGGGTTATATGATGCACTGCTTGGAGAAAGGTGTGCCCTAAACTCTAGAATAAATGTTTACCTTTATACTGAGAATGGTAGATATATTATAAAAATGTACAACGTTGAAAGGTATATTATTGATCTGTGCTGTATTCCAAGTTGATTTTAAAAAATACATATACACATTATTCAACTGAGTGAACAAAAATGTCTTCCAAATGAACAATCTAGTCATTATTTTTATCATAGAATCTCAAAAGCCTTAAAATGCATGCATAGACTTGTCAAGAGTCTTTATAAAATATACGATTTTCCTTTAAGAACTCATTCATTGACAACATTCTTAGGTGATTTTTCCCTCATGGACACAGAGAGCCAGGGTGTTACACAAAGACTACAATTTAGGGGACGTGACTCCAATCTGGCCAGCTCAGACTGTCACCTCATGCATGGCCACGGGTCTCACCTTGCTGCTGAACTCTGACAGTCAATATTTGACTGGTGGAGCTGGTGAGGACCTGAATAGTAAATATTTTACGAGGGGAAGTGGGAACTCCCCTTTGCTCTGTCCTTCCCTTACATTAAACATATTAATTTATATTAACTAGGAACTAGATAATTCTCTGTTTGCCCCTGTCAATAATTAGTCATCATTTTGAATCCTGAATCCTGCTTCTACCACAAATAGGATGCACTTTTTCTGCACTTTTTATTTTTTTCAGATTGGGATACACCTAACAATCGGCACATGGAGTGTGTGGCTATTGATTGAGAAAAATTGGGAGCCTTTGATAATATACAGTGCATATCGATAATGCATCCTCTGATAACAGGAGAATTATCGAAGTCCATCTTTCTCTGAGTGACTTGATTAATGGGGTCCTAAGCAGCTGATGCCCTGCCTATCTCAGCTTTTAGAACACTTGGCGGCGACTTCCTTTTTCTCCTCAGAGGGCAACAGCTGGCTTTCATTATGCATCAGGTTACGATACACACCAAAAAGAAAAGGGTCAAAATGCATAAAAAGGGAGTTCTGGTGAGACTGTGGTTTGAGCCTAGGGGTGTCAAGGTGAAGAATCCATCCTGTCCTTCAACTCACTGCAAACTCAGTCCATTTCATCCTGCACTCCAGTGAAACCCGCCAATGCTTTCTTAAGAACCTCTGTCGCTTTTATTTACTGTGGGAGAGGCCCCTTGGTTTCTCTTTCTTCTCCCTTTGGTACAACACTAATGCATTTTATATGTCCTTTAATCTCAGTTCCAGTTCTGTCAATATTTGAGCTTATCTTAAAACGAAGAACTCCAAAGGAGGGTCAAAGAAAGTAAATTCTCACTCCGGAAGGCAAATAACAATTATTTTATTAAACATCCCATTTACAGAGCACCCCCTGGACCAGTTCTTGATGTAAACAAGAGGGTGCACTTTCCCCCAAATCTGTCCCTTGTGATGAACAGGTAAAAGTCCCAAGTTTTCTAATATGGGGTGAGCTTTCAAACATGTATTGTTCTGCTAACAAATTCGGTGCTGAGTAACTACAAGAGTGCAGTGCTGAGCCTGTGGGAAGGGATCCCTATTTCTGAAGATGGGGGCGGGGGGTGCTAGGATCTACTTATTGATCCCAGGTTGACTGCTGTGCTTCCCTAAGGAAACATTGCTGGAAAGCACAACTCAGCAATTGGTGTTTTCTACATGAGCCAAGCAATTCATATTGTCCTTCAGTCCTTCATGCTGTGATGCAGGCAGAAATCAGGAGTCAAGCTAAGCCCACAGTTATGCCTCCACCAGGGCTGGCATAGCTGGTCAGCCTGTTCCAACAGGTATTGATTTTCCTATAAGTTTCTAGCTTCATAAACTCTAACAATCAGATCCTTTTAATAAACCTCAACAAACATTTTGATTTCCCATACTGCAACTTTTTAGACAATAGGAGATAGTCAGGTGTGGTTGGTGGTCATTTGCTGTTCAGCAAGGCTTCTACACTCCCTACAGGGCAGACAAACACACACACACACACACACACACATTGATAAGCCTATACAATTAAAAATGGATGTGGCTGGAAGTTTTTCACACTCACCCTTCCTCCTGGGTTCCAGCAGGGCTAAGCAAAGAGATGCAAACATTCTTTACCCACAATAAGTCAGGGGGTTGTCTATGTGGACAGTGTGAAAATTAGGTGTGTTTGAAGATTCCACACTTGGGGGGCAGATTCCACACACTGCTGAGGCTCTTCTCCCTGCCCCTTCTTGGGACATGGATACTATAAGGAGATTCAGCTCCATCCTGCTGGGAGGCAATTGGTGCTGAAGAAATGACAATCTACACACAGGTGGCAAGGCCACGAGGGTGGGGAGCGAAATGGAAAAACAGAAAAGAAGAAAGAGGCACACAGGGACTAAAGAAAGGAAACTGGAGGTGGGGGCAGCTTCCTCTGGGTGCGGGCAATGGAATAGCCATCTGGGGACCCCAAAGGTCAAGTACTGAGCTCTTGAATTTGCATAGGAACTAAAAACATCAAAGCCAGTGGAAAAGGAGAGAGCAGGGCTGTGCAGCAGAACTTGTTTCAATGAGTCAGTGCCCTGTAATCTACACTGAGTGTCCATTAGCCACACACGGCTAATGGGCTTGTGAAATGTGGCTAGTGCAGGAGAGAAAGTGCAATGTTGGGGTGGAACTGAGTTTTTCCTTAATCTCATTTGAACAGCCACGTGTGGCCAGGGACCACCATGCTGCACAGTGCGGGAACAGAGCAATCACCTAGAGGTCCCTATCTCTTTTTACGGACCTATTTGCACGTTGATATCAAGACCTGAACCCCAACTACAGGACTGTTTTACATACTATTAGATATTCTTCGTGTTTGGCCAACACACACACAAAACATGTGGGATGTGGGTTTCCCTTCTGGTCAGTTTCATTATGCTAATAAATGTATCTGTCTAAATAAAATGATATCAGGCCCACCCCCATGGAGAGCATGGTGAGCAAAGACTTTGGACTCAGGTGGAGTTGATTTTACATCCTAATCTCACAAAATTCTGGCTCTGCGACATTGGACAAGACACTGAATCTAGCTCATTCTATTTCCTCATATGCCAAAATGGATTGACAGTTCCTTACTCATTAGAATGTGATGAGTAAACTGAGTTACCAAACATTATAGGAGGTGCTTTTTTTTTAATTGGCTCTATCTCATGTTTAATTATAGGCAATTTATTCTAGGATCATTATAGACTTAAAATACTACTAATAACAGCAACAATAACAACAAAAACAATAATAATGATAATAAAATAATAATAAATCCAGTTAGCACTTCATTTTACTGTATTCTGTATGCACTCTGTCATTAGCTTTGTTGTAGTAAAGAAACCTCATAATAAATGGCTTCAAGAAGACACATACTTACTTCTCTTGCACGTTACTGCCCTGAAGTGAGCAGTTCAGGTTGATGGGCTGACTCATCTTTGTGAGGTCCTTCATGCAGTCCACTGTTTTCCATCTTAAGCCCCCATTGTCCCCTGGGGCAGGTATAGGCAAACTACAACTCCAAGTTCAAATGCAGCCCACTGCCTGCCTTAGGTACAAGGTATTACTGGAGCACAGCCACGCCTATTTGTGTATGTGCCACCTACTGTTGATCTGATTCTACAAGAACAGAGTTGAGTATTTTAATGATCTCATGACCACAATGTCTGAAATATTAACTATCTAACACTTTACAGGAAAAATCGGCAAACTCTCATCCTGGAGTGCTGCAGGCATTTGCATACTCAAAGCTGGACCACAGGCTCAGCCACCCATGGCCAGGGTTGAATACAAGGCAACAGTTTTTTTGTGTTTTTTTTTTTTTCAAGAGGCAGAAGTTGTATACATTACTTTTTTGTTGTTAGTCCTCATCTGAGGGTATTTTTTCCATTGATTTTTTTTTTAGAGAGAGTGGAATAAAGGGGAGAGGGGAGAGAGAGAGAAACATCAATGTGAAAGAGGCACATCGACTGGTTGCCTCCTTCACGTGACCAGACCAGGACTGGGGATGGAGGCTACAATGGAGGTATGGGTCCTTGAACGGGATCAAGCTCGAGACCCTTCAGTCCACGTCTTTTCATCATGCCCCTGAAGTGCATCTAATTTGTCTGAAAAATTAAAGCTAACAAGAACCAAAGCCCAAGAGGGTGACTGTGTATACATTCTAATTGCATATAAATTGTGTATAGACTTCTTTACTATTTGGATACAATAATAAACTAGAACAAAAACGAATGATAAATCCCATGACTGTGAATGAAGTATTGTACAGGTCCAATGTCTGGAAGTCCAGATCTAGGAAATCATCACATCTGTAAATGAGGCCCAGAAAAACAGGCCCTCGAATCAGCCACCTGAGGTGATTTTGATCAATAGTCAAACTCAGAGGCTACCATCCTGAAGAGGGTTCCTGTGTTCTGAGAGAAAGCAAAAAGGATATGACACAGTTGCTGGCAGTTCAGATGGAAAAGAGAAGGGTCTGTGCATATTTTTTCATTTACTTATCAACAAATATTTATTAAACATGCATGATATGCCAAGCCCTGTGCTAGGTGCGAGGAGACAGCGGTGAGCCCACCAGGCAAGGCCTCTCTGCTCATGAAGTTTATGCTTAGAGTAAACATCTTAGAAGCCAAGGGAGCACATAAGGACGGACTCCATAAAAGCAATAAAGCAGAGACTTCATTGTGAATGACTCTGAAATTTCTAATACTGCATATTAGGGAAAAGGGACCTTCATTTAAACAGAGAAATGGGGAAATGTGATTATTATGAAAAGAAATGCATTCCTGCCTTAGCTAGCAAGTTCAGTGGTTAGAGCGCTGCCTCAGACTGAAGGGTCTCAGGTTTGATTCCCGTCTGATGGGGGTGTGTGTGGGAGGCAACCAGTCAATGTGCTTCTCTCACATTGATGTTTTTCTCTCTCTTGCCTCCCTCCCTCCCTTCCACTTTCTCTACAAATCAATGAGTATAGAAAGAAAGAAAGAAAGAAAGAAAGAAAGAAAGAAAGAAAGAAAGAAAGAAAGAAGAAAGAAAGAAAGAAAGAAAGAAAGAAAGAAAGAAAGAAAGAAAAAGAAAAGAAAAGAAAAGGAAGAAAAGAAAAGAAAGAAGGGAGAAAAAGAGAGGGATGAAGGGAGGGAGGAAGGGAGGGAGGGAATTAAAATGTTCCTTTCGATTTTGGCAAGAGTTTCAGGTAATGGAAGGAGATGTTGAATTTAGAATAATCTAAAAAAATAAGGAAGGAAGACAAGGGCATAGTTGGCTATGGGCCTGGGTAAGCAGATATACATGTTGTCTAAATTTTTGAACCCATGTGAGTGAATAACTAGACCTAGAGAATGATCTACAAAGAAAGAAGACTGGTGATAAAAGTTTTGGCTTTCCTACTCATGTAAGAAGCAAGGCAAAGAAAGGTAGTAATACTAAGCATGGATAGAAGCAATGGTAATGGCAGATAGGACAGAATTAGGAAATCACACTGGTGGAAACTGAAGAAAAATTCTGGTGTTGTCCTTGAAGTCACAGAGAGGTCAATGAGCATGAGGACTGGGGACAGCCTTTGGAGTAAGTTGTAAGCACATGTGTGAAATCACATTTAGGAAGGTGGGAAATGGAAGGAAGGTTTGAGAGGGCTTGGCGGTGATCGGGCAGATAAAACTTAGGGGCAACAGATTTAGCTGCCGATAAAGACTAAGAATGTAAAAAAAGCTGCTCCAAGACATCCTTGGTTGAAGTTGAGAGGATCAGTAAAGAATTCCTGAGCATTACTGAGAATCATAAAGAAAGAGCCCAAGCAGAGGAAGGAAGTCATGGAAGATTCTAGAAAAAAGAGTGGCACATTCTATAAATGGGGAAGAACAGGAGTTTTAACAATTAGGAAGAACAGGGCATTTCAACTCATTTTTTTTAAAAGTCACCTAGAGCCATTAAATGCAATTGTTAAAAGATTTTACTTGTTTTAGGTTCTGAACAGGGATGGAGGTCACTTCTCATACCAGTAGGCTACCACACAATGAGATGCTATTGCTAAGGTAACACTGTCCAGGCCACATAAATGGGCTTCTCCGTGTATTCCCCAGGTGACCATCTAACCCCCTCAATGTTTTTTCCACCAGGTGGCAATGCCCCCTTACTATTGAAGAGCTGAAAACTCCACAGGAGGCAAACAGTGAGTACTTGGGATTTCTGAAAGAACATTCTGACAACTGTCTTTGTGTAGAAAGTTGACAGTTTCATCAGTTTCCTCCTGGAAAATCCATCACAGGTTCCCAGACCTCTCAGTATTATACGCATCCTGAGGAGGTCATAGGGCTTTCTATGGAAGGGAGGCCACCTCATGTCTTCAGCTCAAAGTAACTTTTTCTGGAAAGAAGAAAAGATTTCCATAATCTGAAACTTTGGGAGCACTGGGGCCATTCATAATAGGAACCCTGAGATATTTGCAAGAAAGAAAGGATGGGCGATAGAAATGACTACAAAAGACCATAAGATGATGGAACAAAGCAAACATTCAGGGATTCATAAATATTTCTTAGTTAGTAATCTATACATGCCTGTTAAATGGTTGAAAGGGGGGTGGAGGAGACCCTTATAAAGGCAATTAGGATCCAGTGCTCCAGAAATTATTGGAAGTATAAATGGAAACTTCCTGAAGAATCAAGTGGAAAGTGTAGAGTAGGACAGGGGTCAGAACACATGGCTCCCGGCCGCAATCTGGTCTATTACCTGTTTTTGCAAATGCAGTTTTGTCGGGATAAACACACTCACTCATTCATGTCTCATCCATGGCTGCTATCAGGACAGAACTGTGTATTTTCCAAACACCCTCTGATGGGAAAACCCCTAAATGCTTACTATTTAACCCTTTACTGTGAAGTTTGCTGATCCCTGGAGTAGCGTTTAAGAGCCTGAGTTTTGGAACCGGACAAATCGGTCCCAGTTCCAATACTTAATAGCTGTTTGACCGGAACAAATCTCAGGACGAAAGAAAAGTTCTGTCTTTGAAACACCAAGAGCTCTGCTGATACATAAAACTCATTACCCATCAAACCTTTTTCTCTCTAAACTCAATGGAAGGTGAGATCATTTCTTTGCCTCCCATTAGCCCTCAAACACCAAAACCAAAGTCCTTTGTCATTAAAGGAGCAAAGAGCACCTTTTGTTATTATTCTGATGAAGCCGCTTGCTCCAAGTAACCCGTTTCTTTCTCTTTCATAGAATCTCACTGGGGAGAATGGGAAGGAGGGCACTTAGCCTGAACAGATGCCTACTGAGTGCATGGCTGCCTGGATCTGATGCTGCTCACTGTTCTGACCAAATGCCTGAGCCCCGGGCCTTCCAAAAGCCTTAGGAAGAGGAAAATCAGAAAGGTGATGGGGCATGTGTGGGTTTCACCCCGAGTGCGTCTGCGCTGGCCCTCCGAGGTCCACGCCTGGCTTAGGGAACATGGAAAGATGATTTTGACAGCTCTCGCTCTCCTTTCTAACGAATCCAGGGCTTGGCTGCCAGCAAAGGTCCTTGGCAAACACCGATAGGAGAAGTGTCTACATGTAAGTGTGAATCACTGGAAATGGGAACTCTGTCAAAATAAGGGAATTAAGTTCATTAAAGGTGTGGTAGCTGAATTCGCGGTGCCAGCGCATAATGACCAGGGCTGGCACTGGATGCCGCCCCAGCGCAAACCCACCCAAACTTGGCAGCAGAAACCACCCCACCAACCCAGCCTCTTGGCTTTCTCTCTGGGTTAAATGTGCTTAAATGAGTCAAACCTGGGTTTGGACTGCAGGCCTTTCTTGTCTTCTGGGCTGAGGCTGGATCAACACCATTAGGACAAAAAGCAAAGAGGCTGCCCCTGGGGGAGAGGAGTTGACAACTGCAGGCGACAAAAACCGCTCCAAAGTCCCAGGAGGTTGGGAGCTCTCCTGGCAACCGGGAGGATTCAGGATTCATGTTCAGACCCTGTAGACGCATCTCTAAGACGGCATTTAGATCCCGCTTCTTTGTGGAAGAGGAAGCAGGTCCCAGGAGGCTGAGACCCCAGTGTCCAGCGAGGCTGCTCTGGGACCAGGATAGCCACAGTGGCACAGAGTCGGTGGGCAGCGGGTAGGATGGGACAGTGGCCCACCCCCTGACACATAGTCCTTCACACTGACATGGGGTTTACGTGGGCAGGTGGCAAAATGACAAAACACAATCTATTTGCTTCTTTCTGGGTCACCGCACCTGTTTCAACCGATCCTTGCTCAAACCACGTCAGTATGTCTGAATCCGCTTTGCACAGTTCAATGTGCCCACAAGAAGCTCATGTCATGCTTTTCAAAGTGCCTGGGAAAGAGGAAGAGAGAGGCCACCCTCATGGGACTTGGATTCTGGTACGGAGACAGCATCACCATGCAGTGCTCCTGGCATCTGAACAGTGATAACCAGAGAATAAGGGCAGGTGCCAGGCAAACAGAGAATGAAGTAAGTCTTCGCCCAACACTGATGCTGGGCCTGGACTGCGGAGGATATGGCGGCAGTAAAATGAAGTTTCATTCTCTGGCCCTTTGCTCTTCATTATGTTCCTCCAAAAAGGTTTACGTAAAAACATGAATATCTCCAGCTGTGCATTCTTCTCTCCCTTACTTAGTAGGGTGGTGGGCACCTATGGCAGAATTTTCTGAACACACAGGTGGGATGAGCAAAAGTTTGGGGAAAACATTCAAGGAAAACAGTATACCCATATTTCATGGACAATGTCGTGGGAACCTTCTGTCTGTTAGTTGTAAATACACAAGTGGAAACATTATGGAACCCTGTTATCAGCCACCTTCAGAGTGATGTGGGGAGACTAGCAGGCTTGGAGGAAAGGAGCCTGGCTGGTGTGGCTCAGTGGTTGCGTGTTGACGCAGGAATGAAGAAGTCAGGGTTTGATTCCGGTCAGGGCACATGCCAGGTTTCGAGCTAGATCCCCAGTTGGGGGTGCACAGGAGGCAGCCGATCTACGATGTTTCGCTCTCATCGATGTTTCTATCTCTCTATCCCCCTCCCTTCTTCTCTTTCTAAACATCAAGAAAAACGTATGTTTTTTTTCAAGCGAGAGAAAAAGATGAGAAAGAGACCACCACACTTGGTTAGAGAAAAGCCATAATTGGGCTTCACTTCTTAAGATGTGGTTTTATCATTTGCTTCTTTGCTTTTCATGATCAAATCTTTACAGCCCAGTTAATTTAGATACCTACAGTACCTGGTTGTCGTTTTGAGACAACTCATGCACCACAATTGGCCTAAATAATCTTTCCTAACTAATGTGAGCCAGAATAAATGAGTTGTTAAAAGTTATTTTTAGGGAATCCACTTAGTAAACATTTATTGGGCGTCTCTGATGTGCAGTGTGTCAGGCAATGGCATAAGAGAAGCAATTACGTGCAAGACAGACACGAAGTCTCACCCTCTTCATCTAATGCGAAAAGCAGACATTTTGCCATTCTAATGATGATTTTTCAAAAAGCCAAACAGGTTGTCAACTAAGATGTTAAAGAGGAAGAAAAGTGCAACTGCATGGAACGCAGGGCCGTGTCGGGGAATGGAAAGGGCAGAAAGGATAGCCAATTAATTGAGAACTGGCTTCAATCTTACTGGCAGGAGGATTTTTCATGACCTTTTACTATAACCCTCAGGGTCTGGTGAAAGGAAAGGGTTCGCGCCAATGCGCTTGCATTGTGAAGAGGGAGAAAGTGTAGCAAAGGAAAGCAAATGTGCAGAATGGCGAGAGGAGGCGCATACACACTAACCGATGAGACATGATGAGAAAGGAGAGCACAGGATTGTTTCCTCTTAAGAGAAAATGAAACAGAGGAGTTTAAGGCCCTGTCACGTCAGGTTTCCTGAGTGGAGTGCAGAGGTTCTAACTTGAGTTCGTGGGGGCTTATTTTCCTTAGCCTTCCCCGCGCTATCCATTCTCCCTCGCCTCTCCCACCCCCTGAATTTGGCACTTCTATTCTCATTTGCTAGATGCAGAGAAAATGGAGACTACTTCCGTTTTTAGAAGGTCTTAATATATTTTTCCTGACCATATTTGTAGAAAAACTATAAGCAGAAAAACCGGTTAATCAAAATGCAAAAGCTATTTCTGGAGTTAATTCTTACGAGCCTTTCCAGTGTGTATCTGTGGCGACTTAAAGGGGGGAAATGTGCCCTTTGCCGACTTCCGTATTCATACTGTGAGATACCAGGCACTACATACACGGGATGAAAAGTCTCATGTAGGATATGATCCTTAGGAAGGTCCCAGCTTTGCTATAAATGAGCATTTAGGCCTGGCCAGTGTGGCTCAGTGGTGGAGTGTCAACTGATGAACCAGGGGGTCATGGTTTCATTCCTGGTCAGGGCACATGCCTGGAGGATTGTGGGCTTGATCCCCATTGTGGGGCGTGCAGGACGCAGCTGATCAATGATTCTCTCTCATCATTGATGTTTCTATCTCTCTCTCCCTTCCTCTCTAAAATCAACAAAATATACATATTTAAATAAAGAGTACCCTAAACTGCCCCTATCTCCCTTCCCATGTTCTCCCAGTGTTGCAAAATAAAATAAAATAAAAACAACCAAGCATTTTTACAGCTAACGTCTTAGGTCTCCATGCCTTCTCTTCCGATTCCTGATGACATTCCCTATACAATTTGTTCACTAGAGAGCACATGAGTTTTATGTAGTGCTAGAACCATTAAAATGAGCATGTTGGGAAAGAAAGAAAAAAATAATAAAGAAAAAAGCAGGAGTTTCTTTTCCTCCCCCCCCCCCCCCCCCCCAAGAAAAATGCTCCATGGTGGCTTCCATGGGCCCCTGCGTGGAAATGCTGAATCTTGTGTGTGAACCCTTCCGTGGCAAAGGAAAACAGGCCACCCTTATTAGAAATTTTCTACAGCGAAAGATGTAACATCATAGCTAAATTCAGTTGGAGACAGGTCGAGCAACAAAAACCAGGAGCCAAGGCAGTCTAGTCGGCTCTGAAATTTGACTCAGGCACCAGATTATGAATAGATTTAACTAGTTTGCCAAATGAAAATGTAGATTTTGGCACCGTCTGAATTTTTTGGGGGAGGGAACATTCTATATGTGGAGTCCCGGTACACACTGAGGGGATAGGAAAAAGAGCTTTTTATGTTATATAACTACTCAGTGTATGCTAAAGGGGGGAAAACAATTAACCCAATACATGCCAAAAAAAACCCCAACCTTTTCTTTTTTCATTACCTAGAACATCCCATTTTTCCTATTGACCTTACTTTCTAATGCAAGCATTTCCATTACTCGAAATGACAACAACACCCACATTGACAGTCAAGTAGTGTCAACTTGTTATTAAAATACTCATATCTGTTCCAGTTCCTTTTTGCAGAAAATAGTGATAGGGCAAGAGGCTCAAATCCCACAGCAGGTAAGTAGCACATTGTCAGTCAGGATATGAGAATGAAGTTTTAATTGCCTTGAGGTTTCTCAGGTTCCCTTCCAGTTCCTGGGAGGGTGGCAATGTGTGCCACTGACACCATGAATGTCAACTTCCTTCTACTTCCTTAGCATTGGCCCTCGGAGCACTATTATTCTAGGCCTCGTGATGATAAACAAAGATTAAAACCAATGAAAATAAATGAGGGAGCATGGGGGAGCTCTCTCAACGTCAACAATGCAACCTGCTTCTCCTCAAACTTCAGCCTCCCTCGCTCTGCATGTTTTACCACGAGTTGCCCAATTCTCCTTCTTGAGAACAAACCATTCCTACACCATGAGGCTAATTACTCTGAAAAATTGTTCTGATGCTGGTTGATGCATACAAAAGGGGATTCAATAAAACACATTTGATTAAAAGGGTATGTATTACTAGAACTATCCTAAGCCACTGTTGAGAACTTTCCTTTCATGAGAACATGTTGTTTTGAGATGGGTTGAAAGGCTAGTATTCAAACAAATTTGTTTCTCTGTTGTAATGGTGTTGAGTGAGTCTCTAAATTGAAGTTATCCTGATAATCTTATCCTGATAAGAAAGGACTGTCAGACTCTGTGTCTTTAAAGTCAGCATAGGATTCCCTTTTCTCCACATCCTCACCAGCACTTGTTTGCTGATTTGATAGTAGCCATTCTGACAGGTGTGAGGTGATACTTCATTGTCATTGTCACTTACATCTCTCTGATGGTTAGTGACCTTGAGTGTTTTTTTTCTATGTCTGTATGACCTCTTTGGAGAAGTGTCTATTCCGGTCCTTTGCCTATTTTCAATTGGATTGTTTGTCTTCCTAATGTTGAGTTGTGTAAGTTCTTTATATATTTTGGAAATTAACCCCATATTGGATATATCACTGGTATGTTCTCCCATCCAGAGGGTCCTCTTTACGTTTTGTTGGGAGGTGTAGGGAACCAAGGTCAAGGGTCAAATTCTGGCTCTATTTTATGGCTGCATGACCTTGATCAAGTGTTCTAAGCCTCAGGTTCCTCATTTCAACATCAGGATGATGATACTAATCTCATGAGATTTAAAAATGATTGTGGATATTATGAGAACATTTTGCACTCAAAGCACACTGAGTGGGGACAGGCTATGTGCAAGAGACTGAGGGGAAGAGGAGTGTGTGTGTGTGTGTGTGTGTGTGTGTATGTAGGGATACTCCTAAACATCATTCTGGATGGGAAGTCTTGAAGATGACACAGAACTTAAAAACAACAGGGCTTAAGACACATTGGTCACTTGATACTGTATTTTAGTGAACTTGATACTGTATTTTAGTGAACTTGAGAGGTAGAAGCTTTACTGTAACAGAAGCTAACATTTGAAGGGGACCTAACTGTTCTTTACCTTATATAATCACTCAAAGGGAACCTCGGCTTGCATTTTACAAAGGATGGGTTTGACTTTGACCATGCTTAGGTTAATAAAAACTAAAAATTTCCAATCAATTTCCTAACTGCAAATGAAACGTGGGAAGGGAGAATATGGTATTTCAAATAGAATAGAGCCTATAAATATGATTTTTATTTTAACATCTGAGAAAGACTATTTTAAGCACTGTTCTTCACACCTTGAAAAAAGACTTACAGTAGCATTTCCCCCACCTAAGCAAAAGAGATACACTGATGGCATAATGTTGCATTAACTATGTAAATAAGTGGCGTACATTTTACTTCTTCCCTAGGCTACAGATTGGCTGGAATGATCATTCAAACCAACATACCATGCTGTGACTAGGGAAATGCTTGCTGCCTTCATTAAAAATGCATATTTTTAGTCTCAATCACTCTCGAAGGCTCTGCTAGTGAGAGAACTCAGAGTGACAGCATCATGCCTGATCTAAGCTGTTGCCCATTACTGATGATTTTTAACAACTGTCTCAATGTTTCATCTTTATTTGCTATTTGTGATATGGGTGAGGCAAAAACATGCTCGCAAACAGACTGACTGGATGCATTCTGTAGAATAAAGGGATATTTTCGTAAAAGACATTGAGGTGGGTATTCCACCCACACAGGCTTTTAAATACCACACGTCTATAGACCACATGTGTACAGAGAGAAAAACAAACCTGAAACCTCTAGAGGTATATTTTGATTACAGATGCCAGTTACTTGTGGTTGGATTTTGCTCTGATTCTGTCCAGGTATGCGGGCCAGGAAGTAGTAAAAGGTAGATGTTTAAAAAGTAAAACAATAAAAAATAAAACGTAAAGGAACAGCCGGACACACGCATATTTCTATTAGTGGTGAAATATTGTGATGAAAAGGGTCTAAGTATTTAGGGTATTTCATTAGCAGAGAAAATACACGGATCATTCTATTTGCTTTTGCAGGTGACACCACTGGTGGCAGCCCAAACACAGTTGCCACCTAATGGGCACTGAGGTGTTGTTACCAGGGGCAACAGCCAGAAAGACAATGCTACCATGGCATTTGGGTGGTTTCATTTCCCGCAGTAAGTATGCATTAATTTAAAGGAGTCAAATAGAAACTGTAAAGGAAAGCCAATTCAGAAATGAAAAAGAAAACAAACCTACGTCTTTCTCTGACCAATTAATTTCCTTGGTTTCCGTACTAAATCAATAAAATCCTAAGACAAAAGGGAAATCATTCACGATCTCCTCTTATTTAGTCAAGTGGAGGACCTGGATATAAAATGATTTTTGGAACAAACCACAGGAGACGCTGAACATAGAACAGTGATGTTTCATAAGATTGCAATAGCTAAAGTACGGATTCAATGTAGCACGCATTGTGAATGAGTGGAGTATGAACATGATTAATACGTGTATGCACATCTTTATATATACATTCAAACACAAATGTATAGACACGGTCATTTCTGTTTCCTATAACGTAGAAAAAGAAATTAAAAACAGCAAAGTTGAATGTTCATTCTGTGCTTCACTATAGCCTTTTTGCTTAAAGTAAGATGACCACGTTTTCCCAAGGAAGGTCTAGTGAAAACTAAATGAAACAAAACAAATCTAAGGTATGAGTTGACAATTTTAACTGATAAATAATATAATTAATTTGAAATAGTTATTTTTAAAAGGAAATTATGGATACAATCCATTTTATTTTGTCCCAAAAGTACATTTACCAAGTGACAGAAGGACTCATTTGCTAGAATCTAAACTCATTCCTCATGTTTAAAGAAAATTTATAGAACTAGAAACGTAATGTGCCTTAAAATTATACTTTCAACAGTACAAAACATAATTATTCATGCATTATTGTTTATAACGACAAAATACTGGAAGCAAGCTAAGTGACTGCATTTAGGAGAGTGGTTAAATCAAGGATGGTACAATCACAGGATGGTACAATCACACAGGGGAATACTATGCAATTGGGAAAATAAGAGGGAAGATCCCTAGAAACCACGATGGAGGAATTTCTGGGACATATTGCTAAGTGAAAAGAATTAATGACATTTGCTACAGTATGTTTCAGAAAAGAATGAAGAGGGTATAAGAATATGCATGCATCTTCTCCTTTGACAAAAATAAATTACAGGAATAATAAGCCAGAAACGAATGTTATTGATTAGGCAAAGGTGGGTGAAGACAGAGTGGAATAGTGTTCTGGGAAACTAGGAAGAGGACATTTGAGAGGATGAGGACTTGGTGTTGCTCTGAATATGCCTTCTTTGTATATACAAGCACAGCAGAGTAACAAAATCAACTTGACTTTGTTTTTGATGGAGGTGGAAAGAACCCTACATGGGAATACAAACAGTAGCAAATGAACCTTAAATGTATTGCTGATGGGGACCATAACCAAACTGAATGGAGTTAGTGGACATGAGATAAGCGGACATCTGTGGCCTTTAGCTCTTACTAAAGACCCAGCGAGCACTGGTTTAAAAAATCAGTCTATATCATTGCAGGGATTTCCTCTTCCAACTTTTTACTCTGGGTTGCATATGTTCACTTTTCGATGAACTAACCTCCTTCTGTTTTATCCTATAAAGAACAAAAACAAATACCCCGGCTCTGTCCTCCAGCTGCTGGGGCACGAGGGGCATCCTCCATCCTGCGGACACATGCAACACGGGGGCCAAACACATTCCCTGCACGCTTCCCAGGAGCGCAGAGCCTTTCTGGGTCCAGAAATCATCTCACTCACTCGGGGGCCAGTGGATTTCACACTGGGCAAGACTGCAGCACAGAGAATCCACAGGCCGTTTCTGACGTTCATTAATCATCGCGCTAATTTGTTTGAACATGGGAGCGCTGACAGCACACGAATGTTATGATAGCAACGGTGACTGCAGAATGCAGACGGTGAGGGCATGGGCGTCTACGAAGCCGGCAGCTCCACGCTCAGATATGGGCAGTGCTCTCTTTCAGTCTCTTTGCAAATAGATCTCTATCCACTGCACATCTGCTATAATCGTTGGGTGGATTGGATTGGGTGAGATGAGTGGATGACAAATTATCAGTTTTCCCCTTACTTGGATCCTTATACCAATAAACATACTGAAATTCTGGGGGTTTATGAATCTGCTTGATAAATGTGTGGATTGTATTTTCATATTCTGCAGTTTAAAATGAAAGTAAAATGGACTGTGCCGTATATCGAGTCTTTAGAGTATGAATTTTGATATCTTGCATCCCATGGAAGTGAAATTAACCCAACTTTGGAAAAGTTTTGTCTTTACCTTTTAAAAATGAGGGTAGTAAGAAGTTTTGGGATTGCTACTTTAGAATTCTAGCAGCTTCACTGCTCTGCACATAGATTATGAATGGCTTATACAGATGTTTTCATGTTTTAAAATATCTTTCTCTTTGCTATTTCAGGTCACTATCCCTTCATCTCTGAAAGTGATCATCTTTATGATGTGGTGAATAATGGTAGGTAAACACGTTAAGGAACTTATCTAAAGTCTTTCAACTTGGTAGTGGCTGAATGGAACTCAATTAATGTCTCTTCCTTCCCAGATTCAGGGACTATCCATCAACAAGCACTTCTTTGCTTTGGATACACCATGGCTTCTTGGTTTTAATAAAACTATAAACTGAACCTGGAATCCAAATCTCAGGGATAAAACAGCCCTTCCTCCTTCCTTCAAACGCAGAACATGAACATCCCCTTCTGCCATCTTCCTGTCAGTGTCATTCAGTGCCACTCAGGAAGGAGATATTCTCCACTCCACTGCCCGTTGTAATTTGCTAAGGGTCATCAGGAAGCACTTAAGAATGTATTCCTGGATTCACCTCATTCTCTGAAAATCAGTGAATGCCTTTACCCGATTGAGACACTGAATGTTTTTTTTTTTTTTTTTTAAATCACGATGTTTGAAAGGACTCCAGTCCCCTGCAACAAACAACAACTTTCACGCAGTAGGAAAACTGAGGAAATAAATGGTTCTCTCCCTGACACGTTTACACTGTTATCTAGAGTCTTTTAAACAGTAGCAGAGCTGTGGTCCCCTTGACTTGCTCACTCATTCTGTTATTTGAGAAATTCTTAACGTCTTCCACGGGGAGCGATTTTTCTGTCTTCACTCTTTTCCTAGGGCCGATGCCCTGTTCATCAGGACACGGTCAGGATGCTGAAAGTGTGGCTACGCTTCTTTGTTCCCGTTCCTGCTGTGGTTTCTCCCTCATCCCGCACACCTAAGGAGCTTCTAGGTTTCCTGTGTGACGAAAGGCAATTCAACAGCAGTCACTTTGTTTGTGGATCACTGGCTGTCCAAATGCTGGTAGCATTAAAAGTGAAACATGTGTCTATAAAGCTGGGGAAAATGCAATATGGACACAGAATTATTTTTTTTCATTACCATGCAGAATGAAATATGTTGATAAAACTGACTTTTGAAAAACAATTGCATTCTTAAAAACTTGAGTTGTTACTTTATGATTTATAAGTACACAGCACACAGGTTAATACATCTTTGACTAATGTTTAAGGTGACTTTTCATTAATTTAAGCCATTTAATTGAGGAGACCGTACAACCCTGGAACTTTGAGCTGTGTCCTTTAGGGCAAGCAGGAGGTATTTGCCTTCTGCTTGCCTTTAAAGCAATACTTGTATTTACAGGAACACTGATGGTCTTGAACCAATAAGTTGTTTAAGATATAATATTTCAGCACCTAAAGGCAAACATAGATCCCTTGTATAGCTTTTATACAAATATCTTCTTATATCAGTTCAGGGTTTTTATCTGAAATTCAGGTCCATACGGTTTACTTATTTTGTATTATTAGCATTCACTAAACATGCAAAGACTATAAATGAAAAATATTACACAGAAGGCTTTAAAGAGAGTTAAGAATTTTCTTAGAGGTGGCTTAAAAATGAAACACATTTCACAAAAATATCGTTTGAGTTTGCAGCAGTTTAAGGTACTACCATCAGCATGAAAACACTGTACACGTAAAAGTGTTGTTTGCATGCAAACCTTTT
Organism: Murina feae; assembly: GCA_004026665.1. NCBI lineage: Eukaryota > Metazoa > Chordata > Mammalia > Chiroptera > Vespertilionidae > Murina > Murina feae. The sequence goes on from PVJC01000392.1 coordinate 94,671, forward strand.
TATTTGTTCAATCATTCCTAAGGTTTCCTTTTCCTGTTACCTGAGGTACAGTATCTACCGGCTAATTTGATAATAATTATTAGATAGAGAAAATAATTACTTTAAAGTATATTTTGGAAGCTGCAATTAGCATCTTATCTTGGAATTTCAGTATTACTATTATTTTACTATGTAAACATGTAATTCAGTACATTTATTTAATTTGTTTAAGCAAATTACTCTTAAGAAAATAAATGGAATACATGCTTTTTGTCTGGAACCAGACAAGGATGTCCTCGGGGCAATTTCCTGTTTACTTCCTTTCCTCTCAGGTCAAAAGAAGGAGACTATCCAAGACCTAGAGCACTCATCCTTCAAAAACAAGCATAAATCCAAGGCGAAAGAACAGTCCCTATTTTAAGAGAGGACTAGCTAATTTGAAAATCATCCCAGAGTGGTATTGTTTGGTGTAAGACAGAAGTCCAAATGAGGACTTTTTTCAATTTTTTGAAACTAAGACTCCTTGGTTTCTACATATTTAAAAGAGTTTTTCTGATGAAGCTTACTTTTTCCATCTTAGGGATCTTTTTAAATTTTGTTAAATACAGTCAGAATATCAGAACATGTTAGCAATTTCATTAATCAAAAAGCATATATTGGGGTAATGATTGCCTTTTGAAATGATTGTTACTGTTTGATATGGTTATGATAAAACTTTACTCCCACTGAATAACAATGAATTTCCTCTTTGTTCCTAAAGTCTTATAATAAAAACATGAGGGAGAAAATAGCTTGCTGATATAAGCAGTAAAAGTGGATTAGTTTTTCTTAAAAACCATCAGCTGATTTCTTGTTTTTAGTTAAGATATTTGAAAGTTAAAGCTTAGATAGTACAATGAGAAGGGCACATCTTGACAGCCTAGCAAAATTAGGGCCTGCTCTTCCATTGTATTATCCAAGCTAACTGATTATTTAGGAATAAGCGTCTTATCTTTGTTTATAAGCTAAATTTACAGTATTTGTATCTGCACAAAAAAAGTAAAGCCAATACTTCTTTTCTATAGCATTTAAAATTTTCTTATACCAATGTAATTTAATGTTTTATTTAACTTCTAAACAATTCCCCCAGTTATGTCTTACTTTTTTTACTGTAGTAAACTAGTAAAGAAGTGTAGATTCCTAGTGTCCCTGGCTCTGGGTAGAATTAAAGTAAATCTTTCAATAAAGCAGTGTAATAAAGTATTTGTTTTCAAATCTCCCTTCTCCATATGATTCATAGTCTATAATAAAAACAGACAGTTTTTAAAAATGAGTTATCTTAATTTTTACTGATAGTATCAACTTTCACATCTAATAAAGCAGCATAAAAGGCATACTAACTGTTTACCATGTGGCCTCTCTAAATGTGTGCATGTTCATGATCACAATATACTTATTGAAGTGACATAAATAAGATAAATAAAAAAAAAAGGCTCATAGAAGATATCTAATTTAGAAAGAGAAGCTTTGGCCATTTGACAGGGCAAGAAGCACCCACCTTGGTATGTAACCCTGTAAACATGCCAGGAAGTGCAATCCCAGCAGGGGTGAAGCTTTATATTGGAAATGGGATCATTTGTCTCTTCCTGTCAATGTGAGCTGCTTGTCCTGAGTTTACCACATACATGAGTCTGCTCACTGTGTGCTCAGCTTAGAAACCATTCCCCCTGTTTCCATGGTCTCTTCTTCCATGACTCATGTGATACACAAATGAGTAGAATAAAAATCAAGGTCAGTCCTTTGAGGGCATTTAATGATCTCTACTCTTTATAATCAAGCTAAATTTCTCAACAAAGGTCTTCCTTACTGCAATCAAATGAAAGCAGGAGAGATGAGAGCTTTCTTGTAATTTATTTCCTGCTTGTCGGAAGAGAAAGAGATAAAGAGAGATGGGTGAGGGCGAGGAGGAGGGAAAGAGGGAGAGGTGGAGGTGGTGGGAGAGAGGGGGAAAGGGAATCTCTCAAGAGAACATGGTCTCAGGGCGTTTCTAACCTGATTTCCAGGCCAGAGAGAAGTCCTGATGGATATCTGAACATGCACAGCTGTGCACATCAAACTTATGAACCTTGGAGAGCCATCCTTCTTCGGGCCTGACTTCAGTGGGGAATAAGCAGTAAGCACAGATGCACAGGTGCGCTACGAAAGCAAGAGGTCTCCATGCTAATCATATCAACAAAGACCACAGCCAAGCAAAGCCTCCCATGGTGGATTCCCGGCTGCAGCAACCCTCTCCACAAGAGTAACTGCAGACGCCTGCTAATTTTTAAAGAATCAGTTTTCCACACCATGGCCCAGATATGAAGGCAGATCCCATAGAGCCAAGCACACTCCCCACAGCTACCACACAGATGGAGGGTCCATGTGGAGAACCCGCATCAGGAAGGGGGCGTTTGTACTATGGGGCCGGGAGTTCTGAAAAGTAAAGCTCAAGCTCACTTAGAAGGGTCAAATGGAGAACCAGAGGGAAGATACCCCCAGGAGCCCACGGGGAAGACTATGGATTGTACAGATCAGTCATTGGACAGAAGACACTGGCACTCTGTATTCTACAAAAGAGAGAAGAAGAATTGCTCAGACTCCTCCTCCTAGTCACAGAGCAATCAAAGTGAAGGACAAAAAGGAAGCAAGAGCAAACAAACAAAACCCTCTGACTCAAAAATACTGATGTATTATTTTCCATATTTTACTCGTTTTCTTCCTCACTCCCTTTCTCTTTCTTCTTTTTTCTCTTCCCATCTTACTTTCTTCCTGCTCCTCCTCCTCTTTCCCTTCCCATCCCCCTTCCCTCTGTCACTCTTTTGCTTCCATGTCTTTCTGTTAAAAGCTATTTTTTTCAAATGACCACTCAAATATATCTGTAGACATGAACACTGGATTTCTGTCTCTTTCGTCAGGCTCCTGGCCCCAGAGTAAATGATTTATGTATTAGGACAAAACAAACAAACAAACAAACAAAAAAATCAGCACACACACACACACACCAAAAACAAACAAAGAAATAAACAAACAGAACAGCTGAAATGGGACGTGAGTTTCTTTTCAAACACTGTCCACATGATAACTTGACCTCCGAGATGGGCTAAGGGACAGAAGGAAGGAGTCTTTCTCAGACTCCGCTCGAGCGCCCGACACCAGTGTGGCTAATCGTCAGCAGCGTTATGAAATCCTAAACCCGTTCCATGAACCTTTAGTTAGAAGCAGACTTTGGCCAGAAATGACTCCAGCAAACTTTCTTCCCTCCTCCCCTGTTCCTCTCCTGTTTTCAGTTGTTTTCCCTCCATCCATTGTATGGCATCCAAGGTTTCGCATGGAAACACCCCATGGCTTGTTTTTCATTGCAGGTTAAAATCAACTTTAATTTGGTTATTTTTTCCCTCTAAGATGTCGCCCATCCCATTAGCACGATTAGGCTCTTCTTTTGAAGAGTTACCTAAGGTAAAAGTCTAATTGGCACATGGGCCACTGGAAAACGATGCCAAAGGCAGGGCTGGTTGCAGCCAAGCTGATCCATGCAAGTCCCCATTGCAGGGGTTTGATTTCACGCTGAGATGGAAGATACCACGTGCTCAGCTCAGATGATAAAGCGCCCGTGGTTGTTCAGCATTTGAAAATGGAGCTGAGTTTCCTCAATAGAGAGGAACTAACCCACATGAAACATCACATTTATGTGCACAGCAGCCATATATCGAATGACAGCATGCAACAAAGGTTCCTGCAGGAGGGACATTAATGCCTCGTTTAGCAAGTTCAGAGCTTTGTGCTGCCTTTTGTTCATTATTGGAAGCTCCAAGACTGCCAGCGCGGGTGACCACAATATCTATTTAATGGTTGAAATGAAATTATGTTTTACAAACTGGGTTTTCAAGGTGGTAACATGATGCGTTGAGCAGTACTTAAGGAGGAGACACAGGGAGAGACTTAAATAGCAGCTTCACAGGTTTCCTTAGCTAAACAAGACGGTACTCCACACTCAATGGTACATTATAACTGCAGCTGACCAGCGATAAAAGGCTGGTTTTGAACTACACAGGGGCCAATTTCTGTACTACCAAAAAAATTTCCTCCAGGCTGGTGAGTGTAAAAAGGGCTGATAGAGAACATTAAATTAAATAGAAGGTCTTTCTTATACTTTTCTAACTTTCATAAAACTCCATATCAGAAAGGAAGACAGATAATCCTGGCTAATCTGACTTTGCAGTGGCAAATAAATATATACGAAAGTCATATATATTTATTAATTTCAGAGAGGAAGAGAGAGAGAGATTAAAACATCAATGATCAGAGAATCATTGATTGGCTGCTTCCTGCATGCTGGGATTGGGCCTGCAAACCAGGCATGTGTCCTAACCAGGAATCAAACCGTGACCTCGTGGTTCATAGGTTGACACTTAGCCATTGAGCCACATTGGCTAGGAGCATGTCACACTCTCGATGTTCCTGTGAGAGGTCATTCTTGTAAGCGCCAGCAGGATCATTGGGGATTCAGGTCAGAACTACTTCCAAGGATCATGATATTAGGGCAACTTCAATTCTTGCCTGTTCAGCCAATTAGGTTGTATTCCTTTTCTCTGGACTCTGATGCTCAGTGTCACTTTGACATCAAATAACTTCCGATTAAGTAAAAAATGGAAAAGGATTCCATTGCTAATTCAACGGTCGTATAAATTTATGAAGGGAAAAAGACATTGAATCACCTTTGCATCTTTGGGACACACCATCCCAATGAGATGATATTCTTACACTTGCACAGTCCATTAAAATAATAACTTGATTCCCAAGGTTTAGGAGGCGAACTGTCTTTCAGTGTGTGCATTTTCTCCATGTTAGAAATGTCTTCCTTTGGTCTATTTTAAATTTTTTCTTGATACCAACTAAGTCTGTGTGTGTGTGTGTGTGTGTGTGTGTGTGTGTGTGTGTGTGTCCTGGGCAGTGTACTGCTCTAGTATCCTTTCCTTTAGTCTTTCTAGGAACATGAAGAAAGGAACATATCTTTGGAACATAACAGATATATATTTAAATTCCATTTCCATCCGTGACTAATTTTATCACATGAGGGAATTGATTTAACATCTCCCCTTGAACCTTAGTTTTCTCATCAATAAAATCAGGACAATTGGATGAGAAGTACATACATGCCTGGATATTACCATGAGGAGTTCTTGGTGCATATCATCTGTAATAATCAAGGTAACATTAACAACAAAGATGTCAATACCTACAAGGATCTCTTTTATCCTATTGGAAGTTCTGTTTCAGGAACTCAGGTGTGCTGGTTTTATCCCCATATTTGTTGGCAGAAAGACCGACAAACTTTTCTTCTGATTTTATCACTCCTGTACTGAGCTAACTCAGTGTGTGCTTGAGTCTGGGGCCTCCTAAGTCCCATCAGGTTAGTTTCAGACTTAATGATGAGTTTCCAATTCCTTCTCCTGTAGCCCTAGAACTCCCAGGCAAGTAAGAGAAAATGGTGAAACTGGCCAAGCAGGTATTGGTTGTATTGGTGAAATTTTGCCGTGAGCTAAGTTCTGGAACTCCCTCACGTTTCACTGTGTGCTGGACTATATTCAGTATCTTTGGTTTCTTGGAGGTGTATATTCAGAGAAGCCTCTACCTATAGACAAAGAACTTGGAGTAAGGGTTGGCTGGCCTCTACAGTGAACAATTTTTGCCTCTGAGGCTGAATACGCTGTTTTTTAAACAAGCGCTCTAATTCAGTATCATATTGACACACTGCCATTGCTAATATTTTCCAAAACAATTTCATGGTAAATGTCCATCTACTGATGAATGGATAAGCAGAATGTGGTATTACAATGCAATACTATCTGTTAATCAGAAGGGAACTGCTACACACTTGCATAGGTGAACTTCCAAACCATTGTGCTAAGTGAAAGAAGCCAGACACAAAAGGCTCTATGAGGTGTGATTCCAAGTCTATGAAATATCCAGCAAATTCATGTCTACAGGAAAGGAAAGCAGATTACTGGTTGCCTAGGACTGGTCTTGGGAAGGGCGAGCCACTGAAAATGACCACCAGAGATTTCATGCTGATGCTGGAAAACTTCAAAAATTGGATTGCAATGATGTTTCCACAACTTGGTAAATGTATTTTTTTTAAAAAAATCACTGAATTATACACTTAAAATGAGTGAATTTTATGGTAGGTAAATTATGCCTCAATAAAACTTTTAAAACAACAATTTCACATTTCTTCTTTTTCTCCATGTTAATACCAACGGCAGAAAACACTACCTTATTTAGTATTATTGCCCTAAACTTTTTTGCTGTAGTAGCAAAACCAGGAAAACCTTGAAAAGCATTCATAAGGAAAGTCCCCGAGGTTAGAGCCTTATTATTTATTATTTTTTATTATTGATTTTAGAGAGGCAGAGAGAGGCAGAGACAGAAACATCAACAATGAGAGAGAATCATTAATTGGATGTCTCTTGCATACCCTACATTGGGGATCAAGCCTGCAACCCAGGGATGTGCCCTGACTGGGATTTGAAACGTGACCTCCTGGTTCATAGATTAATGCTCAACTACTGAGCCACACCAGCTGGGCTACAGTCTTATTTGTGACATCAAATTGGTTCAGTTGCTGCTGATGGAATATACTAGTACCACCACATAACTCTCAAACCTGATATTATTGGAACAAGTAGTGAAAATGTGTCGTAGGCAAGTTCACACAACTTCATGCTTTCATTTTGGAACTTCGGTGTAAATTCTCTTCATTACTACTTATATTTAACTTTCTGTCTCAACTGTGGACCTTTACACACAAAAAAAATTCCACCAGGGAGTGTCACAGAGAAGTATTTATTTATTTGTGTTTGCAGTGGCCGCCATGTCAGATGTTTTACAGATTAGAAAGAAGGGAGGGAGAAGTCCCGCACGAGGGAAAACAAAACCAAGGCCAAGTTTTCTTTCTGTCATTACTCTACCTCTCCCCACCCCAGCTCCCTTCCCCTTCTCTCTCTTCTTTCTCCAGCCCCATATTGTGGCTTTGACAAATGACAATGCAAGAAGAGGATTTATGTGGGGTCTTGGAGATTAGCACATTATCACAAGCAAAACAGAGCCCTCAGCCTCTGCCACCGGGGAGCAATTGAAAAAGTCTTTGAATGTGATGCATGGGTCAAGACCCATTTCTGAAGGAGTGAGGATCCTGTTGTGCCAGGACACGTCTGGACGAAAGCCCTCGGAGAGCCAGGTGAAGACACTGGGGGCTGAAGGAGGTGCATTTGGCCAGAAAGCTCATTCTGGAGAGGAAAGAGGAACTGGCTGGCTCCCTGAAGGCCTTGGTGTTGAATGATTTAAGGCTACCTGTAGGAAATGCCTTGTGCTTTATTGCTTTTCAGTCTCCCTTCTATTCAGTGGGGGGGAAAAAAGAAGCACAACACAGACCTCCCCTTCCTTGGATTCCCGTCAGCATTCCCCAGGAAGTTGATGTAGGAACCTTGTCCCGTTGCTGTTCTTATGAGGTTCTCCCACAATAACAAGACCGTCTGCAGGTGGGATCCCACATTAAACCACAGTTAGCAATAGAGGGCTTCGGTTTCTGAAATATGGTCAATTAGAGTCCCACTTCTTTCAAACACTGGCATGTTATTAGTTCACAGCACTGGGCTGCAACATCCGAGAACATTAGACAAAACAATTTTAGGGGGAGAAACCAAAGATGAATTTTTGGACAGAAATAGACTCAGGGCCTACACACAATTCATTCAGTCCTTAAATTATTTTTAAAATCGGCAAAATCATTTTGAGAACATATTCAAAAGAGAAGCCATCTCTGACGGTCATAAACAGCCAAACATGATTGGACACCTAGCTGGTAGCTTGATATTCACAGCATATCATGAATAAAGCCTAAGTGAGGATGAAAAAGATAAAATGGTAGATAAGGAAGCAGTATTCACAAGGTGACTTCTTGGAGAATGTTTATTGGTGCCTGTGAAAGTCACATTAATAGACCAGCATTTCTCAACCTAAGAACGATTCACATATTGGGTGTGATCATTCTTCCCTATGCGGTTTATCCTGTGCATTTAGAAATCTTAGTGGATGAGCATTGCCCTGGCTCAGTGGTTGAGTGTCAACCTATGAATCAGGAGGTTACGGTTTGCTTTTGATTCCTGGTCAGGGCACATGCCTGGGTTTGCGGTCTCCATCCAGGGTTGGGGGTGTGCAGGAAGCAGCTGATCAATGATTCCCTCTCATCATTGATGTTTCTCTCTCTCTCCCTCCCTTTTTCTTACTCACTCTAAAAAGAAAAAGATTAGTGGAATCCTTGGCCTCTACTCAGTACATACTAATAACATTCCCCACCCGTTCCCAGTTGCATCAACCAAAAATGTCACCAAACATTGCCAAATGTCTCAGAGGTGGGGGCAGGGAGCCAAAGCCAGCCTGGTTGAGAATCACTGATTTAGACAGAATGGTTGTACACTCCAGTATCAACATTTCCTGTATATTTTTGTGTAAAAGCAAAATACAGATACCACAGCATTGTCTTGAGTAAAAATCATCTTCAGCCCTGACCTGTTAGGCTTAGTGGATAAAGCGTCGGCCTGTGGACTCAAGGGTCCCAGGTTCGATTCCTGTCAAGGGCATGTACCTTGGTTGCACGCACATCCCCAGTTGGGAGTGTGCAGGGGGCAGCTGAACGATGTTCCTAACTCTCTATACCTCTCTCTTCCTCTCTGTAAAAAAATCAATAAAATATATTTTCAAAAAATCATCTTTGGTGCCACAGTTATGAGGATCTGCCTCCCATTCATCATTACTCATACATGTACCCACAGTGTGTGGTATTTTTCATATGAGAGTAAGAACAGTAACAGATGTTGAATGCTTCCCATGTCCCAAGCACTTAACTGCAGACTTGTATTACGATTTTCAGTCTCATAGAAGTCATTTGGGTCACTATTATAACACACATTTTGTGGATGAGAGTTAAATAAATTGCCAAGTTCGTGCAGTATTAGATGGTGCTGGGCTTCCCCAGTTTAAAGAAGACATTATTAAGAAGATGAAGGTTCAGGGCAGAGGAGTGGACACATTTCTATAGCACCTTTTAAAGTTATAAGGCAACCCCCAGGAATGACAGGCCACCTGTTGTTCCTCTCCTACATAAAAAGAAACTCCCAGTGACTACAGGGAAAATTCCAGGGACTCTCTTGTGTTGTCCAAGCCTGGAGACACCAAAATGGTTCTAGGACCTAAGGGATCTGGTACGTCTCCACATTTCTGCCATGGTCATATCTTTTCTGCTTGTTTCATTTTCTCTTGCAGCTCCCTAGTCACTTAGACTAAAACAGGGGCATCTGACCAATGCAATTTTGCCCCAAGGGGACATTTGCAATGGTTGGAGTTTTTTTTTGTTTGTTTTTTTTTGCTGTCACATCTGAGGAAGTGCTACTGGAATCTAATGTGTAAAGGTCAAGGGTGCTACCAAACATCTTCCAACAGGGTAGCTTCACATAGCAGAAAGTTATCCAGCCCCAAATGTCTCAAAAGTGCTAAGGCTGAGTGAGAAATCTTGGACTAAAAATGTAATCAGCCTTAAGCAGTAAGCAAGGTTTCTTGCTCCAATTTCTTTAAGAAGCCAAAGTTCTCATAAATTGGTTGGGATATACCATTAATATTGGCTTTCTGGAGATTCTAATCCTTCTGGATTATAAATAAATTGAAAAATTGATTCAGATATTAGATAGAACTCTAAATATCAGTTCTACTATCATTAAGATGGGATTGCAAATATCGGCCTAAACTGGCAGCCAACATTAAAGTTCTGCATCTTTCCTCGTGAATTAAACTCCCATATGCCCAGTGGAACAAGTAGAGAAGAATGGAACTCTCCTCAAAAGGACATGTGGTGGTTAATTTTATTTGTCAAGCCGACTGCTTGGGAGGGAGGACCCTATTAAACATACTTTCTGGTGTGTCTATTAGGGTGTTTCCAAACTAGATGAGCATTTGAATTGGTGGACTTGTGAACTAAGCCCTCACCAATGTGGATGGTATCATCCTATTCAGGTAGAACAAAAACAGAAGAAGGGAGAGCTCATTCCCTACCTGCCTGCCTGCTTGAGCTGGGACAATGGTCTACTCTGAACTCAGTCTTATACCACCAGCTCCCCTGGTTGTCAGGTCTTTGGTCTTGGACTGTAATTATACCATTGGTTTTCCTGAGTCTCCAGCTTACAGACAACAGACTTGGGGATTTCTCAGCCTTCCTGATAATGGGAGATGAATACTCATAATAAATCTCTTTATGCATATATGTTGGTCAGATTTATTTGGAGAATTAATTTATGGCCTGTCTGCTGAGACAGAGAAGCTGTGCTCACGCAGTCATCCTTGTCATCAGCTCACCAATCAACAAAGACCTCACTCATCCTAAGAGCCAGAAGAGGGTATAAAAGCCCAGTACATTTGAAAGGATGGAAGCTTTTATTGTAAGGCTCATGAGCACAGAAAAAAAGGGGATTTCCTTCAGCCCAAAAGTTGTATGTGAAGGTACAGAAACAATTCACTATGCCAAATGCGGAAAGAAGGGGAAGTCAATCAAGGCAAAATTATTCATAATTGGAAGAGATTTACTTAGATATTTCTTGTAGAGAGATGACATCAGGATTGTTCAAGTTTGGTGTGAGTGAGGTTGGAGATGAGATATTTATTAGAAGAGGATGTTAATGCTACTGGTGAGAAATGATAGAGTCTACACTAAGGCAATAGAAATGAAATGGGGAAGAGAACTATGAGGATGGCTAGATATGGAAGATAATTCAAAAAAAGAGTCTAGAAAACATGATCCAGTTTGCAGTTTTTAACTTTGGGAACCTAGAAGATAATGCAATTTATTTAACACCTTCTTAAATAGCCCTCGTTATTGCAGCAGGGGCTATGGCACATAATTTACAAATATTAGCTCAGTTAATTATAATAGTGGTTCCTATGAAATTGGCAATATCAGTATCCCCCTTTTTACATAAGGAAACTGAGACACATGAAATTACACCACTTGCCCAGTATAACACTACTAACTAGTGTATGGCGAGTTCAACATTTAGATCCAGGAAGTAAGGCTCTGACATATATGACCTTTCCATTAATAACCCATGAGTTTATAAGAAAAGAGCAGCTTTATGGAAAATATAATGCATTTCCTTAGACATTAAATACTACTTCTGGTTTTCTATGGAATACATAGCATTTTTCTCAACACATTCAAAATGTTGGTACATTTTAAGAAAATAGAAAGTAAGTGGTTCTGTTTCAATTTTTTAAAAATATTGCAGGAAAAGTCATTCTGTGAAATATTCATTTAGATTTGAATTGGAAAAAAATGCAACAGACCACAGGGAAAACTTTCTAAATCAACCACAGTAGTTACAACTCAGAAAAACAAGAATACTTCCGTGATCTGTTTGCTTATAATAAAGATCTAACTTTATGTAATAGATCGGGCAAAGTATGCAAAGTATTTAAATGTATTTTCAAATTTTCTAGATTCCTTTTAGAGTTCTTACTGAGAAGAAACTGTAGAGTTGCTAATATTAGCTGCTTTCTCATCACCACCTCCCACAACCCCCTCATCCTCATCCATATACTATATGTATCTATGAATTCATCTATATCTACATGAACATCATCTGCATCGAGGCCTCTATCCTGGCTCCATTAACTGTTAGAGTCTAGGCTTTTTCAAATTGCAGAATCATATTTCTCTAATCAGAGTATCTTTTCCTATAGTTTTACATTAAAGAAGTGTTCTTTCCTCATATTTAACTAATCAGACATTAAATCCAAGCTCGGATGTTAATGGAACTCTTCTGCTACCCCCTCAGAAGAGGGTATAAAAGCCTTAAGTCAAAAGGACAGTGACCAAGAGTGGACATTTGGGAAGGTTGGCAGGACAGTGAGGGACAGTGTTTGGATAGGAATCATTATGAAGCCTAATTCACTCCAAAGGTAACCAGATCACCAGAACCCCAATCAGGAACAGAAAATAAGGGTTAAAGAGATTCAGCAAAAGTTTTAAAATATGACTTTGCTGACAGTTTGTCAATCAGTAAAAGCTGGTTGAGTCAGCGAATAGGTGGGTTGGGTAGAGGTCAAATGACCTGATAAGAATGTATGTCATTTTTATAAACACAGGAGTGGCTACCTGGCAGAGCACGCTGTTGCAGCTGGTTATGTCTGACAATACAAATCAAGTCCTTCTTGTCCAAGAAGAGATGTTGATCCCTTTTAAACTTGATATTCCGAATTTTATACTTATATATTCTACATTTTCACTTTTCCCCCCTCTTTAAACGCTCCATCTTTGCTTTTGCTGTTCTCTCTGTGTGATTCTGGAGAAGCACACTACAAATAGACATGCATGTCCTAAGGCATATTCAGGTAGATCGTTGACCGATGTGTTGCTGTAAAGCAAAAATAATAAAAGAATGAACTTATTCTGAAATTTTCTCCCTATTGGAAGCTTTTTAAAAGAAGGAAAATTTACATGGACCGTTCTCCTGTGTGGTGGCTGCAATCTTTATGGAGATAACTGGCTCACCTAACATCTCATAAGGTTTGGATGAAAAGTGAATCGATGTTTTGAGAAAGTGCATTTGTGATTGCAAACTGTTGTATTAAGGGGGGAAATGGTGTGGTTTGTCATCAATCTCTTCGTGTGGCACACAAGGACTGACTTGTTGAAATTTTGTAGGCTTTTATTTACAGAGAAAACACAGACCCAGTGCAGCCCAGTCCTATCGGCCCACACATACAAGGAATCACAGCGGAAAAAGAGACTGCTTAACTCATAACCTTTACGGATAATCTAATCCATAAGGAGACTGACATGACTTTGCTCCTGTGACTCAGAACAAAACCTAAAGAATTTAATTATTGGTGAATTATTCATGAATATTTTGATCCTGGCACCAGGCTGCAGTTGGAAAAGAGAGACAATCACTGACTGTTGCCAATCATGGTTTCATGGAAGAAAAATATGGACTATTTCAGCCTCAGGATAACACCCCATATTTCCAGGTTTTGTTTAAAAGAAAAAAAGAAGAGGTGTTGCTAGAGGCAAGTGAAGCTGGGGTGGAAATAGAAATAAAAACAGACCCACTGAAAGAAATGGGATACGGACTCCTGCTGGGGAAAATTACGACAATGATGTGTGTTGTGTAGTTATAATGTTCAGATTATAGTTACATTTTGTGAGAAACATATTGCCACGTGCTGAACATCCAGATGCCATAGTTAATAAAACGGAATTTCACTGATATATCTTGTACTACTGATCTTACTAAGTGGTTGGAAAGTCCATAAATGTACACGTTATAATACACACACACACACACACACACACACACACACAATGAGTCTGGTAAATGAAGTAATTCACATATACTTGTTGCTTGGTATGAATGGCTTTTGCTGAAGTTATGGGAAAAGCATAGCCAACCTAAATTGAGAACAACCTATGACCTGTTCTCTTGTTTCTGGCTATCCAGGTCTTAGATTTTAAAGAAGTCGTCAGGGTAGTGGCAAGAAAAAGAATTAAATACCGCATAGATATCAGCACTAATATGAGCTCTCCTGCCTTTTAGTTGTCATCTTGGGCAAGTGATTTCATTTCCCTGCACATCTGTGCAAAGAAGACAATGAAAACTACCTCTTAGGGTTGTTAGAGGATAAGATAAATTCATATTAAAAATCTAGGATGAAAGAGCTGATGGATATGAGCCTCCAGTCCAAGAATTTGTTAAAAATTCAGACATTTAATGGTGACAAATAAAAAAACCTATTTGTGATACTTTAAAAAAAATCTAGGATAGTCTTAGGTACATAGTTCATGTTTATTAAATAGTACAGGATATTTTTCGTCTTTACACGTTCGTTTTCACTGAACAAAGCAAAGGAAGGCAGAGTTCCAATAAAGAGAACCTATCCATGGTTTTGTGTCCACATCCACGCTCTAACCAACTTTACCCCAATAAATTCAATAAAAAATATAGTAAAAATAACTCAACTGTGTGAAGTGAATGAAACCTTGTTCAATAGTGCAGCTCTGATTCTTAGCACTGTGCTTGGCATATAATAGTAAGAATGCTGGTACATAATAGTGAGAATGCGGTAAGCATCTATTATAATTACCAAAAGGTAAGATTTTTTTTGAAATGCTTTATAGGATCACTTCATTTAATTCTTACAACTTTATTGGCTAAGTTCTATCTGTTTCCTCAAAGTTAAGCAACCAGGAATTAGTGATCCTGGGAGGCAGACTCAGGTAGTCTATCTGACTTATGTAAAGCCATTTGTATTTCTGGAAATAAAGAACAAATGCAAGTCATTAACATCTTTTTCAAAAATTATCTACATGGGTTTTCTGTTTAGCGGCATTCCTACATCTTAAAATATATATTATCTGTGGTTCTTAGTGTTGGTTGGGTCATTTTCATGTATCAGGTATCTACTAGGTTCATAATGTCACTTACTAGGTTTCTTTCATTCCAACACAAACTCTATGAGATAGACACAAGTATTATTCTTGTTTTCCAGATGAGAGCATCAAAGGCAGAGTGTTGATCCCAATCTGTTTAATTCCAAAGCCAATGACTTTATCCCAAAAGTTATTGGAATAACCGATGAGCATATAAAAGTAACCAATATAGGGAAATGCAAATTAAAACAACATTAAGGCAATTCTATACACTTATCAAAATTGCTAAATTTAAGACTGACTAAAAAAGCATGGCCAGGGTATGAAGACAGTGAAACTCTCATGCAGTGATTTAGAATGGTATGATTAAATTAGAAAACTTCTTATCCATTTCCAGAAATATATACCTATTTTGTGACTCTGTGATTTTATTCTCAGAGTTATATCTGGAAAAGATGCAGGTATTCTGTGGCAGCAATTTCAACTTATGTAACATTGATTGAGTACTTCCTAGGTACCAGGTAGGATGTTGCATTAGCTAGGCTTCTCCAAAGAAACAGGATCAATGGGTGTATAGAAAGAGATTTATTATAAGGAATTAGCTCATGCAATTATGGAGGCTGAGGAATTCCAACCCAGGAGAGCTAATGGGCTCCAATTGGAGTCCAAAGGCCTGGGAAGCAGGACTGCTGATGGTGTAGGTTCCAGTCCAAGTCCAAGTCCAAAGGCAGATGAAGATTAATGTCCCAGCTCAAAGACACTCAGGCAGAGAAGGAGAATTCTTTCTTCCTCAGCCTTTTATTCCATTCAGGTCTTAATGGACTGGCTGAGGTCTGCCCACACTGGGCAGAGCAATCTGTTCTGCTCAGTCTACTGATTCCAATGTTAACTTTGTCCAAAACACGCTCATAGACACACCCAAAATGTCTAACCAAATATCTGGGCACCTCATGGCCCAGTCAAGTTGACACATAAAATTAGCCACCACAGAAGTTAAGCAACTTTAAAATGTTAACTCATTTTATATGCAATGGAGACCTCCCAGTAGGGTGATCATATATGCCACTGAGTCTATACCTACGGCTCTGGTGTTACTATTCATAGCATGTCTCTCCATTTTCAGAGTCCAGTTTGGTCACCTAAGTTCAAATACATGTTTTTCCCCCCAATAAGTCTGTTATCCATTTTATAATTGATATAATCTGATGTTAAATTTTATACCATCTCTGGGTGTAAAGTGATGGAATAAGCCTAAAGATTAAAATGCAGGTAACTGGTTTTGCACATTACTTAGGAATCACATATCTATATTAACTTGAGAAAGGTCCATGAACACATCTTCCTATCAAAATGGCCTTTCCCAATGTCCCATTTGCTTCCTAAATCTTGACACAAATAATAATAGTAATAATAATAATAATAATCTCTCATTAACACAATGGTTCCATTGTATAAATGGTCCTATATCCTTTTTCCTTACATTATAGTGTTGTGTTTAATTAAAAAATAGTATGCATTATCTAATATGGTTCTCGAAAGAATCCCTAATTTAAATAGACGCCATCTAACCAGAACTCTCAGCCATTAAGATTACATGTTCTCTCCTATCTAATGAGTGTCATTATACCTCCTAAATCATTCTTCGCATTTATATACTTCTTCCTTTCCCCAAAGACACTTTGCTAGCTGACTCTTATCTCCATCCTGGCTCTCCTAGATGGTGTTCTTATCACCACTCATTCTTTTCTGTGCTTCTAGAAAGTTCTACTAAGCACTCTTTTATTATTAACCTCCAACATAAAATCCTGATCATATCTTTTCCTTGCTGAACAGATTTAGCAGTCCCTGCAGCATAGCATCTGAGGACCACATCACCTAGTTCATTGCATCGTTTATTTTCCTCTTTTCTACACTATCTGTTCCAGCTATTCAGAGTTAATTCAAATATTCCCAGAATACTCTATTCTCCCTACATTGGGATTTGGGCCTTGAGAATTGCTATTCCTTCCACCTGAAACTCCTTCCCCAAACCTTATCTGGGTCATTATTATTTGCATTTTCTGTTTCTGCTTAGATATCGTATTCACCTGAAAGCTTTTCCTAATCTCCCAAGACTCCAGTTACCCATAACACTTTGCAAACATTATGCCCCGGGACTTCTTAAACCACATTATCATTGCTTCTATGATACTCTGACTCCCTTTTACTCTTCTCTAGAAAATAAACCATTTGATGGCAAGAGTTTACAGTCAATTATTTGTCATCATGCTTCTAAGGACCTTTTGCATGCCTCGGGTGAGCATCTCTTGATTTTCCTTCATTTTATAGAAGTGATGGAGACTAAATCAACTATCCAATTAAAAAATAATCATTCCGTAAGTGCATAAATAAATACATAAGATGATATAAAGATGATAAAAGAGACTGCAAAGATAGATGAGGGTTGAAGGGATAGGTGGAGGATGTAGGTGTGAGCCTTCAGGTCAGTCAGCTAAAAAGGTTTGGGCTGAGGTCTACATCATAAGATCCAAGGCCACACATTACTAAGTAAGAATTTGTTCCTCATATTTGCTCTGGCAGGAAGGAGAAATTCCCTGAGGCAATGGGACACTGGGCAAATAAGTTTGGATCAGGGAAATGTTTGAAAAAGTGCAGGAAATGGAGAGATTCAACCTCTGGAATCACTGTAGTGGGATGATGTGAGCTTGTGGTATGAATACAGCAAAAAAGTTCGAGGACACTAACGGGAAAAAGAAGGTGAAAACACAGAGAGAGAACCTGAAGAGTGAATTCTAGTTATATTGAACTTCTATCTGTACCACCCAAGACGTACTTTGCTAAGTAAATGGCACTCACCTTTATTCTAAGACATCATTGTTTGGATGTGTCTCCCCTAAGAAGAGGCCACAATAGCCAATGACATATATATATATATATATATATATATATATATATATATATATATATATATATATATATATTCATACATTTCTCTCTAGACACAAAAGTGAAAGCTAATGAAAGTTTGAAAAACGTTGAGTCTATTCTTTTCCTCAAACGTACATGCATATTTTCCAAAGGGAGTAAGTCCTTTTCATAAAGATTCTGAGACCTTATTCCAATAAATGTGTTCTTTTCACTGAAGCAAATGATTACATTTATTTTTTAGGGAAAAAAAACAAAACATTAAGAAGGCAATGAGATCATCTGTTACAAAATTTTAATAGTGTCTAAATAAGGGGGCGGGGGTCCATGAGCTCTTTCTTGTTTGCCTGCTGCTTTTTCCACTCCTGAGGGGCCAGTAGCAGCCTCCCAGTGACATGATGCTAAATCGGACCTTTTCTTTTCTTTTTTTTCTTTCTTTCTTTCTTTCCAATTTGAAAGCAGAAAAAGCAAACCTCACCTCAGCACCAAATGAGGCAGTTCATGCTGGTTTTTGGAAAAGGAATTAGCTCCGGAGAGAAAAATAACAAACCCCGTCCTGAGGTCTTTCCTATATATTGCAAAGACCGGTTTGGAAAGGAAATGCGGAAAAACAAACACGAGGTGCCCAGGTTCCTTTATCTTACCTGGAGAGGGGTCTGCGGGACCTGACACAGCCCGGCC
>PVJC01000392.1:112846-129638 GCA_004026665.1 Murina feae
AAAAAAAAAAAAAAAAAAAAAAAAAAAAAAAAAAAAAAAAAAAAAAAAAAAAAAAAAAAAAAAAAAAAAAAAAAAAAAAAAAAAAAATCCAAAGTAAACTCAAAGACCTGCTTGTCTGCCTGCCAAGCGCCGGTAGCAGATAAGGCCTCCAGTTGCTGTGGAAACTCAGGCCTCCAGGAGCCAGAATCCAATTTCAGAAACCACAACATCAACAGAAACGTGTGCAAAAATAAAAAGGTTTGTTTGGCAAGTAATAAGGAGAAGGCTACCAATGTATAAAACCCATGAACCAAGGTGACCCCGGCCGGCGCAGGCCCTGATGACGAGGTCGGCGGCACATTCGCCACCTCCGAAGCCAGTGCTAATGAGACTCGGCCTGTGCTGCTCTCCGTTATCAGGGAATTGCTGCCTTTTGGAAACGTTACCCATTCACCCCCTCTTCCCAGGGTGCACCTCAGGAAACAGGACGTCCCCCTTCAGAAAAGCAAGGAGAGGGACCTCAATTTTAAACCCAGAGGCCAGGAAACAGGCAGCTAGACTTCCCCCTCACTCCTAAGATTGTGAAGTACATGCTACACCATCCAGGAAAAAGAAAAATTAAATATATATGCATTATACATATGGCCTTCTTGATCCTTTCTGTCATCTCTTTTTTGAATTTTTAAAAAAATATATTTTATTGATTGTTTACAGAGAGGAAGGGAGAGGGATAGAAAGTTAGAAACATCAATGAGAGGGAACCATCGATCAGCTGCCTCCTGCACAACCCCCACTGGGGATGTGACCTCAACCAAGGTACACGCCCTTGACCGGAATCGAACCCGGGACCCTTGAGGCCGCAGGCCAATGCTCTATCCACTGAGCCAAACCAGTTAGGGCTCTTTTTTGAATTTTTAAATTGATTCCTGAGAGGAAGGGAGAGGGAGAGAGAGGAACACCGATGATGAGGGAGTCATTGATTGGCTGCCTCACACTGGGGATCGAGCATGCAACCTGGGCATGTGCCCTTGACAGAAATCAAAATGGGGACCCTTCAGTCCATAGCCCAAGGCTGTATCCACTGAGCCTAACTGGCTAGGGCCTTTTTGTCAGATCTTCCAAGGAACATTGTATGGTGAAGTTAAGAAGCAGACTTCCCAGGTGAACTCTGGATAATCTCAAAAGCTAAACTGAACTCTGCACTTCATCTGCTTTAGTTTGGAGTAAAGAAGTATCATAAAAAATAAATGCTCTTTGATGGGCAGGCAGTTTCTCCTCCCAGGAGTCATTTACATCCCCAACATCATTTTTGTGTGACTTTTCTTCATTTTCTATAGAGACTAAATGCTCTCCCAGCCTCACTTCTTCACTAGGTTGACTAATCATTTGCCCAGTTAAGACCAACTTTGTGTGCTATCTAGCACTAAACCTGGAGGACTTTCAAGATAAACTGCACAGAGCCCACAGTCTTGAGGTCATATAAATTTTGTATAAGTCACATGGCTCTCACCAGCATATCAGATCCAGAGACAGTGACCTAAAACTCTTTTCCAATGAAGAAAATTAAAAACACAAACATACTTGAATTCAAAACAGATAAATATGTAAATAAAGAACCCAGCCCTGACCGGTTTGGCTCAGTGGATAAAGCATCGGCCTGCAGGCTCAAGGGTCCCAGGTTCGATTCCGGTCAAGGGCATGTACCTTGGTTGGGGGGAAGAGGGTACATCCCCAGTGCGGGGTATGCAGGAGGCAGCTGATCGATGTCTCTCTCTCTCATCGATGTTTCTAATTCTCTATCCCTCTCCCTCTCTGTAAAAAAATCAATAAAATATATTAAAAATATAAAAAAGAAAAAGAAAGAACCCAACACACAGAAATGTTAAATAGGTACCAGTTCACTGTAGAAAGATCTGGTCTCTTTTCTATCTCTCTCCATCCTAAGTTTTTGATCCTCAAATTGAGAATGAAATGTGAAGTGCATAACTGCATTTATAAGAACCTAAGTTGTCTCCTGTATGTGTAGAAAAACCGACCTCTGAAGCAGTCAACCTTTGTCTCCTGGGCTCTACATTCATTCGATATAGGCAAAAGTGATAACCCCACTTTCAAGTCTGGCCCTACAAAACCTCCGATGAGCTTCCCTATCTCACAATGAAGGGAGCCAGGCCCTCTGGTTTACCACCTGGACAGGACCCAAGGGGGCCACCCAGCCAAGAACACCCGCACTAGACTTGGCAGAGATGTCAAGCTTTGAATAGGTTGAGCCCTAACGTTTGCAGGACTGGTTACTACACTGCATGCCTTACCCAACACAACCCCCCTCCAAGGACAATCAGAGCATTACCCACATCTGTAAGGCCGTCTTGGGCGTCTCTAGGAAAACGTCTAAGCACTCCTTTGCCTGTCGCACCCAAGCTCTGTCAATGCCCTGGTCCCATGTGACTCCTATATGACTAGTACTCCAGGAAGCAAGCATTTTAATCCACATTTTCCAGGGATAGCATGACACTCCCAACTCTGACATGCGAAGTCTAGAAAATGCATTCCTCCTTCTGTAGCTACCTAGGAAGGATAAAGTTTAAAAAGCCATAAACACTCAGAAAAGGTACTTTCTTCTTTCTCTTCCCTAAAGCTCTTTTGGAAGCTCTTAAGAAAGACCATTGGGCCTGGCCAGTGTGGCTCAGTGGTTGAGTGTCGGCCCATGGACCAGGAGGTCATGGTTCGAGTGAGGGTATACACCTGGGTTCAATCTGGAGCAGGGGACCTGCAGGAGGCAGCCCATCAATGATTATTTCTCCTCATTGATGTTTCTATCTATCTCCCTTTCTTCCTTCCTCTCTGAAATCAATAAACATGTATTTAAAAAAAGATCATGGGTCATCCTAGACAATGGAAGGAAAGCTCAAATCCTTAGCTTACATTCTGAAGAATAAAGGACCAGTTAGCCACAGGGATGGGGAAACACTTTCTTTCTGTAAACTGAAAGGGGCAGAGAGAAAACTCAGAGCCCCAGGCTTTCCAGTATTGTGCTGGCTTTTGACATTTAACTATCTGTTGTTATGAGCAAGGTTTGCCCACTATAAAATTCTACGGGGAGCAGAGAAACGTTTATATGGCCAGCAGCCTGAGAACCGATGATTGGGAGAGCCAGGGGGCAGCGAGAACACTTCTTTCTGTTCTCATGGCTACACAGGGGTTGTAAGAAAGGACACCCAATGTCAAAGGAGCCCATTTGACTCAGCTCATGGGTCGATAATGTCACATGATTTTCTCACTAGAAGTTGCAACTGCAACTTTTTCTCAAAATTCACTTACATTGAACACCTACTTGTTGGGTTTATGATGGGTGTAGTCGTATCATAAAATTTCATGCAGCTCTTAAAAATCATGTTTCTAAGAATACTTAATGACCTTCGAAAGTTTTGATATAAGTGAAAAAATTAGGACCTATAAATAATTTAAATCATATAATAAAATATTTGAGAAAGGGGCTGAAATAAATATACTAAAAAGTAAAAGCTGTTTTATTCAGTAGACTTATAGGGTATTTTAAAATTTAATTTCTTCTTTGCAATTTACTACAATTCCAGATTTTATCTACTAAATATACATTGTCATTTTATTGTTAGAATAGATTAATACCTGTCATTTGTTGAACTAGTTAAGACAATCTGCATGTAAGATAAGTTTAATGTAGCCTTCAATACTACACTATGTTTAAATAGTGTATTCAAAAATAGAAGAAATCATAAAAATTAATTAAATAAAATTCTATAATAATAATTATAAAATGGGTTGGGTGTTCTTTCAAGTACTGTGCTTATGTTAACTTATTTAGTAATATCCTCATAACATCTAGCAAAGTAATCATATTACTTCCTTTTCACAAACAAGAAAGCTGAAGCACAGAGAGGTTGAGTAACTTGCTTAGTGGGAGACCTGAGATTTGAACTCAGGCAATCTGGCACCAGAGGCTGAGAATTTTTGTAAGAAAAATGGAGTTTACCCTGGGGTTACTCTCTCTCAAGGCAAACAGAGAATACCGATTATATAGATTTATCTTTCTAGTAGAAAAACACAAATCAGCATTTATCTGGATAGAAAAATATTCTCCTAGGCCTACATTTTAAGAGGAATGGACTGTTCAAGTTATTGAGTGTGAAAGTGGGCAGGATTTTTAACTGTATTCCTATAGAATATACAGAAAGAAAGTCAAGTCTAGAAAACAAAAGGAAGCAATGAATCCTTATTTGAGCTCGTGAGGCACCGCTTTTCAAATGTTTCACCTTTTTGCGGGCAAAGGTGGGTAACGTTACGTTCTTTTACTGAGATCAGGGGCCGTGGCTGGCTATGTAGCCTTAGCTCTTTCCCCATTTTCCTCCTAATGATCGAAAATGACTACAAAGTCCAGAGTGGAGTAGAGTGAGACGCAGTCTCTGTGGCAAGATCATTTCTTCTAAAGGGACACGATTAATCTAATAATGTCACACATTAAATCAATTTGCACCAAGAAAATGAAAGCCACACAGGGTGATATATATGTAGCCTGTGGGAGCTCCCCCAAGGAACCCCAGCCCCAGCCAGCATTCCAGTCTCCTGCTACTTCTTTTATTTTATACAGAAAATTAAATTTTAGCAGTTGAGTTCTATTTTCGTTTAGAATGTCCATTAAAAGTCTGGCTGTAATATTTATGAATACCAAAACAAGACCACCAGGGCACATATCTGCTAAAAGCAAGTCTCAGTTACAGATCTACCAAGCAGTGTCTCAGACACATAATGAAAAAAACAATACTGTAAAAATCATGATCTAAAACAAACTGTAAGAGAGAGGTTGAAATTGGAAAAACAGATAAAAAAGAATAAAAAATTTAAAATATTATAATATAAGTCCTCTGTGTGGTTAAGAAGCCCTTTCCTTCCCATTACGTCAAACCTGGGCTTAGATGGTGCAGAATCTGGTTCAATGAATATTCATGAAGCTTCATCATAAGCCCTTCAGGAAGATATTTTAAAAGGAAACACTCAAATATTTAGGCAAGACTATGTTAAAGTATAAACTGCTAGCATGTTAACCAAATAATTTGTTCATCTCCAAATCTTCTGTTTTGGTTGAAATTTTTGTTGAATTCCTATTAAATTTTTGTTTCAGTTTGTTTACTGTATATATGGCTTCTCCTATAGATTGACTTGGGGTAGACTGAGTAGAGAGAGACAATGATTTAGTGTGAGACTGTTAGTAGCCAATGCTGGGGGGAGATAAATAATGATAAAACACATTAAAGATAAACTGTGTCATAAATAATAATGTGAGCTAATGGAAAAAGGATTAATATTTTTGGAAAAAATAAAACGTTTCTATACTATTTTACATTAACACATTACTGTCTACCAATCATTACCGCCGCCCCCCCTCACCTCCACCCCTGGCTCCAAATTAAAATGTAAGGCCACCCTGGGCACTTGGAAATACAAATATGTTTTTACATGATGACTTAATCTGGATCTTCAATTAAAAAATCCACCACCGACTGCAGGGTCCACTTTGTCTGTAAGGTGGTCTTTGTCATCTTCTCAGGATACGTTTTATAAAAAGATAATATTTTCTGAGCAGTAACTTTGAAGACTATAACACCTGTGGCATTAAATGGTTATATTGTGGCCCCAAACCCCAAGTGATGGGGAAGAGATGTAAAAAAGGAAGAATAAGAGAAAGAGCCTTTCTTTGCACTTTCTCAAGATTTAAAATATTGTCCTGTCCTCTCCTGACACTCAATAGTGATCCTTTTCCCTTCTTGCTCCCTCTCTGCAGACCTGCTGGGCTGGGCTTCATTCATTCACTCTGACTGGACCCCATCAAACATTCCTGTTCTTTCCCGTATTTCTGGGCACAGGAAGGAGGTTATGCAAAGTCTGGTCTTGGGATTGTAGAAGTCCAGGTGGTTCCTGCCAACAAACTGACTTTTTCCTAAACATCCCCCGACCCCCCGCCCTGCCACACTTTCATATATAAAGAAAGAAACCCTCTCATTTAAGCTACAGGCATAAGGAGAAAAATGAGGAGAGAGGGTGGTGATATGGAGCAAGTTGATGAAAAAGAATGCCCCAGAGTTCTTAATGGGTTTTGCTCTTTAGTTGAGTTTAATTTAGTAGCATTTTCTGTGTCACTGGATCAGCTTAATCAGAGAGGATTCGGGTGTGTATGTGTGTGTGTGTGTGTGTGTGTTCATGAGCATGGTGACTTTAATACTGCAGAGAACTGCTGAGCTCAAAATCTTTCCGCAGTGAAGAGAGGGTATGGTTTTCTTCTAGTCAACGTTCAAAGGGCCTGCTCTGTCATCTGGGCCCAGGGCTGGGGTGGCCCACCTAGACTTTGCGGGGCGCTCTGCCTGCGTCCATTTCTCACTCTGCCTCCGGGATGGCACGCTGCCAAGCACTCTGGGTAATCATGGGCTCTCGGCAGCTTTTCGTTTTCTCTATCGTTGAGCTCGGCAGACCTTTTGAAGTGGACTTATTCTGGCTTTGCTCACGTCCCTGCCATCCTTCAGAATGCCTCAGCGTGATATGCAGGCTATAAAGGAATGTCACATTGGAAAATCAAAATCTTGATACCAAAGTTTTAAATCTGCACCGAAAAGAGCCAGAGTGTGAGGATTTCTCCCCCTTCCCCCCAATATCTTCTCTGCCACTAATGCACAACGTTTCTCAAAACAGACGCACAACTTTTGCCAGGCCGGTATGGCTAAGTGGTTGAGTGTGACCTATGACCAGGAGATGGTGGTTCAATTCCTGGTCCGGGCATATGCTGGGGTTGTGGGCTCAATCCCCCATGGGAGATGTGCAGGAGACAGCAAATCAGTAATTCACTTTTATTCCTTGAGGCTTCTCTCTCTCTCTCCTCCTTTCCTTTCTGAAATCAATAAGAATGTATTTTTTAAGTATTTTAAAAACACACAGAAGTACAACTTTTGAGAACTATACTGTAATTCAGCCTTCAGTGTCGCCTTTTGTTTGGGTGGGGAAAGAGCTAAAACCCAATGAACTTCTCTCTGAGCTTGGCTGACTTTTCCACTTAGTGGGCTCATTTAACCGAGTAGGTATGATTAGCTTCACTATAGTAATTGCTAGAAGGGGTTGATCTTTTTGAGTCAATTACATGAAAATTTTAAGCCAAGAAAACCCATCTAAGTTTATCATCAGAAGAGAGGACACAGATTTACCTTGAGGGAGAAGAGGTGGGTGTTTATCAGGTAAGAGTTTGGAACCTCAGGTGACTATGTGGGGTTTGAGACCTGGGCCAAAAATGAAATGCAGTAAAAACCAGACACTATTCATAGATAACAGGTAGGTGAGGGCTTGAGTGGAGGGGTTGGGCGGGGGAGGGTAATGGGAGGGATAAGGACACATATGTAATACCTTAATCAATAAAGCAATTAAAAAATAAAATTGACCAAGAAACAAAAGAAAACAAAACAAACAGACACCAGGTTAAAAGACTCATTGAGCAGGTGGGCCCCTCATCTTGGAAGAAAGGTGAGGAGCTGATGCATGAGGCTTCTGTGGGCTCCCAGGCTCTACGTCCTCACAGGCATGTCAGGGACATGGCATTCCTCCATCTGCATCCAACCTGCCCCCCTTTTGCTAGTGCTGATTCTTGATAAAACTGAGCTATACTTAGGTGACTGTCAGTGCTGCAATATTGATGAGGGAGGAGAGGAATCAGGGAAGACTCAAAGTGCAAAATGTGCCCCCAAAGTGTAGGTGGCTGTGATGAAGCATGGAGTCCTGACCATAAGGGTAGATGGATGGAGCTGGCAATCAAGAAAATAGTACGTAGAAGAACAAGAGTCATTGTTTTGGTTCATGCACCTTCATATAAACATCCTGCCCTGAAAATCATGGAAACTACTGGGACAACCTCCTCCTCTTAAATAAAAAGAGCATGGTAATATCTTCTGGTTGCCTCCAATTATATATATGCATTCTAGATGATGATTTATTTGGGAGTCTTAAATATGACTAAGTAGGTTAGATAGGAAATATGTCTTGTCTTATTTTTTGTGTTTCCTTTATGTGTTATCTTTGGTGATGCAGAGAAAGTGATTGATTTCAACTCAGTTTCATAAACTTTCCAATTAATCCAGCACACATATCATTCAAGGTTATCCATTAAAATAATGAATCTTATAGGTCTACGTAAAAGATTTAGCCAACTAGTTTATTAATTGGTAATATCTAATACTCAGTAACACTTGGACTATTTCTTAGAATGAACGGGCTGTGTAATCATTTTTCAGGTATTCTTATTGTATGTGAGCTCAGAAGTGCACAAATGAATTGCGTATATTAATTACCTATGATTACTCTACCTTGTGAAGAATTTATCTGTTATTATCCGAGGCCCAGCATCCTTTAGACTCTAGATCACTAATGACTAAAATAATGGAGTCATATTTTGTAAAACTATAAAGAAATTATAGGAATTTCCCAAACCAGTAACATACACATTAATGGTGTCCCTTCCCAACAGATTTCCATTTATTAATGTATTTAGTACGTTATATAATAAATGTGATCTCTATTTGACAAGATTTTGAATCACTATTACCATAAATGCCAACTTATAAATGATTTGAGAAGTTCCAGGATTCCATAAAGAGGGAAAAGACTGAAAAATTACTCTCTAACTACCTTCAATTTCAATCAAAAGTTTGTACATGAAAAGGAACATCTGATTCTCCATCATGACTAAGATGAATATCACTGTGAGCAGCAAATGCAGGGTTTCCCAAAATATGTATACACACTTCAACAGCTGATAGCTCAATCTGATGCTTCTTTCTTCCCAGATTTAACCCATTGGAATTAAAAATTATTCAAAGGGCACTTACATTTTTGGGGACACCCTTATAGAAGACCATGACTAATGGGAGAAAATGACATTAAGTTGGAGTACATGGCAAAAGCTTACCTGAGACAAGATTTTATACTTCCTTTCCTTACACAGTATTGAGAAAAGGTCCATGTGGTTTGAGATAGGTAAACTGGCGGCTTCCTAGCTTTCTGGAACATGAACTTGAAGCCCTGTGAGCTCCTTAATGGCCATGCGAGTCTGTGAAACGTTGTAGTTAATTCCCTGCTATCACTTCACACACAGAACTAAATGTATTTTCTGGCTAGCTTCCCTCTCTCTGTCAATGGCACCACCATTTTTCCAGCCACCCAGGCTTCACATTTTGGAGTTAGTATTCATGCTTTTGGTTTCCTACCCCTTTAACGCAGGCACTTCTCAAATCTATTAAATTCTCTTTATGTCTCTTTCCCATCCAGGCCTAATTTGCTCGTCCCATTGAAAAAGACTTGAATGTGAACTCCTATTATCTTATGCCTGTTCAACTGAACCTTTTATCCATTCAACTGGCCCCGTGTGCCCCTAGGTTAAGCTTCTTTAAATATCACTTTGATCATGCTATTCATCTTCAGTGTCTCTGCCTTGTGCTTATCTCTTACAACAGAAGTCATGAGATCAAAAGCATTTGGGAAAGACTGCCTGTGCCTCACATTGCTCCTTAGCACATGAACTTGAAGAAATCTCCCAATGCAACAATCTGGTTCATTTTATTCATCACTCCCATTTTTTTTTTTATTCTCAGCCAAGGGTATTTTTCCATTGATTTTTAGAGAGTGGAAGGGAAGGGGGAGAGACAGAGAGAGAAACATTGATGTGAGAGAGGCACATCTGACTGGTTGCCTCCCACATGCACCCAGATGAGGGCCAGGGACTAAATCTGCAAGGCACGTGCCCTTGACCTGACTGGAACTGAACCTGGGACCCTTCAGTCTTTTGGCCAATGCTCTATCCCCTGAGCCACACTGGCTAGGGCCCCACTCCCATTTTTCAACTTCAGTTGCACATGGAAACATTTTTTTCCATGTAAAAATCATTGACATCTCTTAGACTGAATGTTTTACATAACACACTCTGTGAAGCATTTCTATCATAATATTCCAACTCCTGAGCTTGACATAGTTCTTCCTATTCATTCTCCCCTCTGCCTCATCTCCCATGATCCCCATCAAGAAGACTTACCCACTTCTCGGTCTACTTTCTCTGTTCATACTTATTCCTTCTCCAATCCCTTTTACTGGCTAATTAAGAAAATTACTGTAACCTTCAAGATCCAATTCAATGCTACCTTTCTTATGAAGACCTCATCATGCTCCAATTGCAGCTCCATAAGTTAGATCAGTCTCCCATGACGGGGGGGGGGCACCCTAACTGTAACAGTCATAGATTCATTCCTGACCCATCCAACTCAATTCAGCAAGTTTATTAAGTACCTCTAGTGGGTAGGCACTGATGATAGGATATAAATTATGAGATGTCTTACACTAAGCTGCTCACAGGTATATTTGAAGAATCTGAGATATTATTATTATTATTATAGTGACATGAAAAATACTATAAAAACCTAGTTCATTCTACTTAGAATTGGGAGGAGTGACTTATATGAAGCTACAAAAAGGTGGTCTCTGATTTCAGTTAAAACATGAAATAACTGTCTGCCTTAGACATGATTCTGGTTAACCTATATCCCCAAACTGAACTCAAAAGCTACATTATCTGGCTATGCTTCATGAGACAGAGGACCCTCAGTCACCATCACCTATTAAGAGTTCCTCATCGGGTTGAAAACTATGATTAACTATCTCTTCGGTCACTTACTGTTCAGGCTACAGAAACCCAATTCCTTTTATCTTTGCTCAAAGGTCTGAATTCCTCTCCTTTAATCATCCTTCTGTTTCTCTGAACTCCCTCCAAAGATTCCATGCCCTTCTGTACTTGTTGGTCCCACAACTGGTTACTATGCTGCATAAATAGCCTAGGAATGTCCCCGACAACCATACAACACGCTGAGGTTTGAGCTGGTTAAGCACCCAACTCACAAATGCATATTCAGACTAGCCTAAACCTGGAGTGCAAAACTTGGCTGGGGATCAAAAGTGGTTTAATGGCCTGTTCATGCAGCATGACATTGAGGGTGATGATTTTTTAAAAATTCTTCTGGGCATAATATTAAACTACAGAAACCCCCAAATAAGTACATCGGCATAACACCAGATATTTAAGAGCTATTTATGATTTCCATTATTTACTTGTTTAACTAAATATGACACATTAAAAATATTTGAGATATATATCAGACAAACACACTATACTCAAATATAGTAAATATCTAGTTATATAAAATTAAATAAGGCATGTAATAGGATTGTTTTTTTCACATGGTTTAAGTTTTGTGGTTGTGTGTGTGTGTGTGTGTGTGTGCAGTCTGCAATGGCATGTTTCTGACTACCAAAAAGAGAAGGATAGTCCAATACATTCTCAATCATGGGTAGGCATCCCTAAATTAATTAAGTCTTAATAATTTATACACTTGTGGCACAACAGGTAGAGGAAAATGACATCTCACTAATAAAGGGAGAAGAATTGGTCTGATAGCAGATCTGCCAAAAGCAACAGCAGGAATGAGAAATCAGTGGAATCTTCAGAACAGAGAACTTGAAGTAACTATCAAACTAGAAGAGTGTGCTAAGCCAATCCATCTTTATAAAAACAAGGATAAAAGAAAAATATTGTCAGATTAAAAAAGATTTTCCACTAATGGGCTGAATTGTAAAATATGTTTCAAGGAGAAGAAAAATATGTCTAGGAGGAAATCCAAGATGTAAAAACAAGTATTAAGGGGGGAAAAATGGTGAACGTGCATAAGTTCTAGACAAAAATTACCTGGCTTAGAGCAATAATGTTAATACTACTACTTAAAAAATAAGTTATTTTTAAAAGACAGTAATAAAATACAGGATATTGATAGCATGTAAATTGGAAGATATCAGGTCTTTATAATTTTTGTTGGGAGGAAGGCGTTGAAAAGAGGGTTTCAGATATTGTCAAGCTTTGTACTTGAGTAACCATATATGCATGACAAAGTTTTGGAAGTGATCTCTAAAAGAGTTGTCATGTCATGATTAATTCTAACTCTAGTTCAAAATTTTCAAATGTTAAACTCAAAGAGAATATCCTTAAAAACCCTATAATTACACTTCAATCCAATGGATACATTTTATTTTTTTATTTTTTTATTACATAAAGTTTAGAAAGATTAGTACGTATATCTCTTTTTTCCCCTGCCCTTCCCCCAGCCTCCCCTACCCCCCAGTGATTTGTGTCCATTGGTTATGCTTAAATTCATGCATAAAAGTCCCTTGGCTGATCTGTTATCCCCCGCCCCAAAGTCCTTGTCATTGTTGCTATAATTTGACAGTATGTTTGATGCTGCTCTCACAAAGAAAATACCATGGTGACTGGGTTTAACAGGCGAGTTTTTCTAAAATCTCAGGAATAAAATCATCACAATCTTATCAAAGCTTCCAAAAAAATGAAGAGCCCACAATTCGACTCATTTTTTGAAGCCAGTATAATTTTGGTACTCCAACCATGTGAAAAGAGTAGGATAAAATAAAAATGCGAAGGCTCATTTAGGCATGAACTTGGCTACAAAAATTCCAAAGAAAATACCATCCAACTGAATTTTACATTCTATAAAAGAGATTCCACCGTAATTGAACTAGTTTTAATTCAGATGTGCAACGGTGGTTGAGTATCTTGACATCTATACATCTTAGCTCATCACACAGTGAACATTAAAAGGACCTGAGACATAGACTAAGCTGTTCAAAGACTTGCCTTCCTGAGTGGCTGAATTGGGACTTGCATGGGAAAGATTAAATAGGAACTCTCTCCCAGGAGAAAGATGTAAACATTAAATGAGACAATGCCTTTAAGGGACAATGGTTGACATATGGAAAGGGGTCTTTGAATAGAAAGAAACAATATTGTTTTAACTATTCCATATTTTGCCCAATCTTTCAACCCTCCTTATCAGAATCAAGGATGTGGAAAAACAGTATCAACTATAAATGTTTGTTTGTTTTTGGGGGAGTTGTTTTTGTTTTTTGTTGTATTTTTAAAATATATTTTTGTTGGCTCCAGAGAGGAAAGGAGAGGGAGAGATAGAAACATTAATAATGAGAGAGAATCATTCATAAGCTGCCTCCTGTACATCTCACACTGGGGATCGAGCCCTGACCGGGAATCAAACTGTGACCTCCTGGTTCATAGGTTGACAACTCAACCACTGAGCTATATTGGCCAGGTGTACTGTGTGTGTGTGTGTGTGTGTGTGTTTTAAGTAACCCACCAGATTTTAGATAATCTGTGGTGGGACTTTGAGAAGGACAGGGCAGAAAGGTCAAACAGAATACAGGACATGGCACTCAAGTGAGAAAGTGAATGAAGGATGCTGAATTTATCCAAAATGATCCCTAATAGCCAACCATGCGTCATTCTAAGATGCTGAGCTGCCTCTCCTTCGCTCCAGACCACAGCAGTGGAATTGGAATGCCTTTGGACCCCTGGTCCTCAATGCACACTACCATTTTTACTGTGCTGTACATAAATCACAGAAACACTTTTTCGTGTCCTTTGCCATTCCTGAGTATTTTCTCTAGGCCCCTCTGCTAATTCCTGGACTCGCTCCATTCTGAGTTGGAGGCATAATCAGATTTGGCTGGCCGATACCAAGGCAACTGTCTGTATGTTTTCTTTCCACTGTATCACAGGGTGCCAGCCCACAGCTTCAGAAACAGTCAGGAAAATGAAGCCTGGCTCTTGAGGGGCTGATTAAGCAAGACAAAGTCAATTAACATCTGATTCCTCGCAGGTTTCTGCAAGCAAATTGTTCCAATTACCCCACAAACCAGTGAGCAAATTGTGAGAAAATTAGCAGGGGCAGTCGGGTCTCCTCTGACAGGGTTCTGCCACTGAGCTGTCAGGAATTCTGCAGGAGATGGAGTCAAGAGCAACTCTGAACATGCAAAGGCTGCTTCAGGAAATTTCTCAATGTTGTATGTATATTAAAACACAACTCCTCTCTGTGTGTTTCAATATTTTAAGTACATGTCTAGGGTACTGTGTTTGTCTGCATTTTACATTGTTTTGTTTGAACAGTTTACTGCTTTCATCTCAATATAAAATACATGCAACATCTTTACAAAGTGTGTTTAGTATACGTGTTGTCACAGCCAGGACATTTTACAACTCTCTGGAATAAAAGATAGACTCCACTGCACTGTTTATAGTCTGTAATAGGCAACATAAAAACAACGTCCGCATTAGTTGCGTAGACAGCAGGCTTTTATGAGCCTGTTAAACTTTGTTTTCACAGGCTACTTAGTCATTTCAAAATAGAGCCTAAACAAACTACCTGTGTATTGACTCTGTTTGTCACCGAGGGTAAGGCTTGATCTCATTAGGTAGGTAGGTGGCCAGGGGTGCTGAGCTGCAGACATGTCTATATCATGTTCATGGAAGACGCTACCAAGAACCAAAATGGAGTGGACCAGGAGACGGCATGGGACGAGGTTACTTCTTCGAGCGGATTAAGTAGCATTTTCTATGACCTCATTTGAGCCTTCGGAGCAGATAGAATCGAGCTTTTCCAGCTGACATAATCCGGACAGAGAACGTGTAATGTTGCACTGACACAGACTTGTTAGAAATTCCACCTCCATCTGAACAGGGATAGAGATGTAGCTTGCTTGTTTGATTCTGTTTGCATCCTCAAGGTAATCAAATGAACCCTGTACTGGAAGGTTTTTCCAAGGACACACAACAGCTAAATGGTTAAAAGGGGTATGGCCAGAATGGGGATGAATCGAAAAGGGCAAATCAGAGGGAGAACGTTTTTGAACAGGATGGTTCAGGGTGGCTGAAGTAAGCCAGTTGGCTTCCAACACTTGAAGGCATGATGTGGGATACCTTAGACTTGTTCTGTGGGTCCCTGGAAGATGTAGGGGTTTTGCCTCACGAAACAGTATGATAATGAATTACCTAATGATTTCATATGGCCACTGACGGCATTTCTCTTAATTTGTATACTGCGATTTTCCTCGATTATGCGGTTTTTCAAGGATTAAACAGAATTTCTTTCTATGTTGAGGAAGAAAGGATTATTGTTTACTTTGTGTCTATTGTGTAGAAGGCAGTCCACTGGCTGATGGACATCCGTGTGTGTTATTTGATGCTTACAGAATCGGATGCAGGGAGACTTGTCATTTGCACTGTGAACGTTACAAAAGTGAGGGCCAGCGTATTTACATGATTTGCCCAAAGTCACACTACTGGTAAATAATGAAAAACCAAGATTCCAACTAGTTATCTATTGGTGTTTCTTTGTTTTTTCAGCACTGTAGTGTACCAGTTAATGCTTGCCATCTATGTTTTCCTCCACAAATATTTGTAAATAAATCTTTAGTAAATGACTATTATATTATAGACCAAATACTATTCTAGAGGTGGAGGATATATCAATGGCATGAAATCAGAGAGCAGACAAACAATAAACTACTAAGCAAATAATATACGGGGTTAGAAAGTGACAGAGACTATGAAAAAGAAAAAGAGGGTGGTGAAAACGCCTGGAGGACTGGGCGGGCTGAGCTGCATTTTAAAGAGAGTGGGCAGGGTGGACCTCCCCAGAACATAACATGTACAGCGGTGGGGGAGGCCCGTTAGCCACGTGGGTTTCTGGAAGTGTGTTCCAGGCAGAGGAAACAGCCCAGCAGAGACCACAGGGGAGAGTGGGCCAGATACTTCAGAGAAACAACCCGGAAGTCAAAATGGCTACAGCCAAATAAGGCATTTAAACCTCATAACTGATATTTATGTGATAGAAATATAACCTCTGTGGAAGTTCTTTATAGGAATCATAAATCATTTTATGAGAGATGCTGTTTTATCCACTTAAGAATTGATATGTCTTGGGAGTTCAGTAATATTCATTCATTCAACAAATGTTGACTGAGCACCTACTAGTGTCCTAGGGCCTGTGATATAAAAACAACCACCAGCCCTGACCAGTTTGGCTCAGTGGATAGAACATTGGCCTGCGGACTGAAGAGTCCCGGGTTCGATTCCAGTCAAGGGCATGTACCTTGGTTGCGGGCACATCCCCAGTGGGGAGTGTGCAGGAAGCAGCTGATCGATGTTTTTCTCTCATCGATGTTTCTAACTCTCTATCCCTCTCCCTTTTTCTCTGTAAAAAATCAATAAAATATACTAAAAAAAAAACAACCACCAGAGAC
Organism: Murina feae; assembly: GCA_004026665.1. Classification (NCBI taxonomy): domain Eukaryota; kingdom Metazoa; phylum Chordata; class Mammalia; order Chiroptera; family Vespertilionidae; genus Murina; species Murina feae. The sequence goes on from PVJC01000392.1 coordinate 129,035, forward strand.
TCGCATCTTCAAGTAATTTGCCGATGACCATGACCAAGCAGGGTGTATTCCAAATTTAATATGGATTTATATCAATAATTTTATTGATATAACACATCACATGGATATAGCAAAAGAAATCCTTTTTAATTATAAAATAAGTATGATAAAAAGCAGTAGGTGACAAAATACTAAAACATGTATAAAAATTACGATTATAGTCAGAAAAGAGATAGGGCTATCCACCATTATATCAATTATTCTAGATGCTCTAGTCAATGCAGTAGAATGGACAAACCAAAATCATCTACATTGTGTGTATTTGTACCACCTAAACGGAAAACTCTTCTAACATGTTAGACTACCATTTATATATATATCTTAACTAATAAAAGCGAAATATTAAAATTAACCGTTTCTCCGGGACGGGGGTAAGCCACGCCCACTAGCCAATCAGAATTGCTGTTTGCAAATTAGCTCAGGCAAGATGGCGGCCGCAGCCCTGGAGGCGAGCGCAGTGCCAGCAGCAGGGTGAGCGAGATGTGGGGGTGGGCCAGAGGGAGATGGCATGGTGATGGTTGGCGTGGGGGTGGGGAAGCGATAGGAGGGTTGGGTGGGGGTTGGG